>CAJUYG010001759.1:8859-24174 GCA_910591675.1 Galerucella calmariensis | reverse complement strand
TCTATCTATCTATCTATCTATCTATCTATCTATCTATCTATCTATCTTGTACCTGCGACCTATATGGTTTTCGCACGACGTTGCCAGCTTGAAGGAAACCCATAACGTATTTGAATAAGTCATTACATTCTAATATTCAGAAATTGAAAAAAAAATGTTAATAGATAAAATTCAATGAAAGAAGCACATTAAAGAACTAACGTTTAATCATTATTAATATATTGTTGATAATCGAAAGTCCATTTTTCAATTATAATCAATACATACTTAGCCCTTTGTGCTTTTCATAGTTAAACGTGGCCATATTGAATGTTTTCAAATAGTAAATTTTGAATAAAATGGCGACGACTATTGACAGTTGCTAAGATGTTGCTAGGGAAGCCGGGCAATTTACTTTACAGCTGTGCGTTTGTTTACAGTGCGTAATAGACATCATTACATTGATTGCCGACTGTGAATTATTGATTGATTACAGGGGGGTCGTAGGTAAATAATTATCAAGAACTAAACGATATGCTTGTTTTTATAAATACACACATAAATTGAAATAATAAATTCCCTTTGGTCGCTTCACACTATATAAAAAATTTGCTTCACCTTAAATCCCATTTAAAATCTCTGGCATCCACATTCGTTTTAGAAAGCAATAATTTTCCATATTTATATGTTCGGCAAAGAGCAGTTTCAGCTTTATGTTTTTCTTGGGAATAATGAGGCTCATCCCCCAGTAACTAGAAAGACCATTAAAAATCGATCTTTAGAGTTTAAACTTACTCTGCCACATGCACTCCTCCACTTACGATGATAAATATCTCATGCGTTTTGTTTAGAATATGAATTGTATGACGAACTTTTCAAATAAACACATCCTTTGGCCGTTTTATTTTTCCAGTACTGTACTCGAATTGATAATTATTTTAAATAATATAGAAGGAATAAGTTGAAGCTGGGAACAAAATTAATAATGTAATAAAATATGTACCCACGGTCTCCTTTTATGAAAGTCTTATTAAATCAAGTACCACTTCTAATATCATTAAATTTTTGTTAAAGGTTATGTACGTAATGCTATGACTATTTCACTGGAGTAAATTGATAACTGACAAAATTTGAAGGTTTTGAACTGGCAATTTTTTGTCTTGTCGCGGCAATTTTTTGACGTTTAATATATTAAATCTATGTGTATGAAATTCTATCACACTGTGATTAAATTCAATATAAAATCTTTGTTAGTGGTTTCTAAGGCAACTAAGTTGTTTATTTATTGATTTAACTGTCTTAAAATTATTAAAACTGTTTCAAAAATTTAAATAAGTACTATTATTAACATGAATAATACAAGATTTGGAAATAATTCAATAAATGAAATAGAGAGTACAATAATTAAGCAAAGTATACCGCGAAATACAATGAAAATTCTTGAAGATTATGGTTTTAACATGAAAAAAAGAGATGGAACTGATTATACTGAAGCAAGTGTGAAAACACTTTGGAATACTTCTGCTCAAATGGTTCAGGAAAAATATTTTCTAGAATTTAACATCAAAATTGATCCATTTTAAGATATTACCTATAAATTTGCTAGATTTGCCAGGGATACAAAACGTAAAAAGCTTCAGGCTGAACCTGGAACCAGAAAAAGAAGTTCTAACGCGTTTACCAAGGAAGAATTAATGGAAATGGTAGAAAGCTATTCTGAAGATAATCCTGATGGGTTACAAAAAAAGTTTTTTCATTTATGTTCGTTCGAATTAGCATGGCGTGGAAATGAAGCTGCTAATTGTGATATTAATTATTTCAAAAAAGAATATGATAATAAAGGTAATTTTACTGGCAGGGTAGAATATAATCCAATCTTTTCCAAAACGACACAAGGAGGATCAAAAGCTTTATCTGGCAGTAAGTGGCTGGTAAGAAATAATGCTAACAACAATTTGTGTCCCGTTCGTTTATTTTTAAAAATTATTGAAAAAAGAGAATCCAATCCTTATCTAACAACAACCAGATTATTTTTAACAGTACATCCAAATTGGGAGAAAGGAATATGGTACAAAAATTCACCATTGGGAATTAATACAATTTCAAAGTGGACGAAAATATCGGCAGAATCAATTGGTATAGACAAAAAAAAAATAAAGATAACCAATCATTCACATAGAGCTTCTGCAATATCTGCATTAGCAAAAGAAGGAATTGGTGAACAAGAAGTAATTAAGCTTGCAGGACATTCTTCTGCCCATTCTTTGAAACCATATTTACAATTAAATGAAGAACAGCATTTCCAACTTATAGAGAACCTTCGAGAAAATAAAAATAAAGAAAAGGAATCCTCAGTTTCTAACTTAAATTCATCACAAGTTATGATGCAAAACAATCCCCAAAATAATGCTACAACGTACAATAATTATAATAATTGTACTTTTTACATAAATAAGTAATTTTTTTTTCATAATTTTATTATTTTTTTGGCTTTGTATAATTGAAGTTTGCAATAAATAAAACGTTTAAACATATGATTTTTTAGTTTTCCTCTCGTGAAATAGTCATATCGAATACCACTCAATAAAAAATTTTGTAAGGTAAAATTTTTCTCTTGTCGTATTCAAGTTGGTTGCTTTTAGGTAATTTTGCTCATGACATTTAATCCAAAACCACTCGCCTAACGGCTCGTGGTTTTGTTAAAAATGTCATTCGCAAAATTGCCAAGCAACAAACTTTCATGACAAACGAAAAATTTTGCCGACAAAATTTTCACTCTTGTGGTATTATATATGACAATTCAAATCACTTGCATGCTTTTTTTTAAACTAGAAGTATTATTTGTTGATCAAGACATGTGTGCAATATTTCACCGTGTTACTTCATGGTCAACTTAGCGTAAAATAGTTTTTTAGTCATAATCAATATTATATGGTTGCTCCAGAAATCACTTCAGCATAACTTTCTTCGACATTTTTATTATTTCTTGCCACATTAACTAGTACTGGGGTTCTCAAACTTTTTGACACAGCGACCCCCTTTTTAGACCTAGTATTTCGGCGACCCCCCTATTTTTAAATATAAACAAAAATGAAAAAAAAAACACTATTGCCTAAGTTTTATCCATAAAAATACTATTAACTAGTAAAAATAAATACACATTGTTGTCACTTGAATTGTTTTATAATAATGATGAAAAATAATGTGCAGAAAATTACTACAACCCTCTGTCGAGCAGTTTAAGGTAAAATTAATGAGCAGTGGTTTTCTGCAATTGTTTACCGAGGAAACTGTCAGATGCTTTTAATTCTGCTATGACTAACATAACTTTGATGCCATTTTCTACGTCTTATAACTACTGTGAACAAGGTTTCTCCATAATGGTGAATATCAAAACAAAATCAAGAAATCGTTTGACTCTGGAAAATGACATTCTTTTGTGTATAACAAAACTCAATCCAGACATAAAAAAATTGGTTAAATCCAAACAAGCTCATGTTTCCCACTTGTATGTGTATTACAAATTTGTGTAGCCTATAAATTTTGTTATTAATAAAAACTACAGCTATGACTGATTTGTTTTTTTCCTCCCTGGGGGTCGCGACCCACAGTTTGAGAACCCCAGAACCAGTACTTCTACTTAGTTCATGAGGAGAGTCTCAGAAACTAGTAGTTCCTTTAGTCCTATTTCCCGGAGGAATTTTAGGATGTCTGCAGGCTTCAACTTAGATAAATGTTCCTCTTCTATCCAGTAACCTCCCAAGTGCTGTGCTCTAGGATTCTGAAGTGCTTTGCAGTTGGAAACTATGTGGATGGAGCTTTCTTCTTCCATGACACAAAATCTACGTTCTTCTTCCTCCACTATTTTGAGCTTTTTCAGGTACCCACTCAGGCGACAATGTCCCGTTTGGATTCCTGTTAAAACTCTGAGCGTAGTTTTACTTTGACTTATGCATTGATTTGATCTCAACAGGTTGTAGTCAACCAGAAGAGTCTTTGATTGTAAAAGTCCTACTAGATTTTTCAATGGTCAGATCTTCTCTTTTTCTCGGTTTTACCTATTTCTTCCAATATTACATTGGGGCTGATTCCGCTAAAAGGTTCATGCCCTCAGAAAGGTATTTCAGTCCCCCTCTTTGCTAGATATAACTTGTATTGTAATCAATGGCGGGGCTACACCATCTAAGGCCCATGGCAAATTAATCGGATGAAACTCTCACTTTAATGTGAAAAAAATAGTTTTATCTTTATAAATTACGATGTGTAACAAATTATTATTATAACTATGATAATTCAAGTTTAAATTGGAATTGTTTGTAAACGTACCTTTATAGTTAGAGTGAAACATATTTCTGGCAAAATATTTCATTATTAAAATTCATTTGTTCGGGCTTTTTGTTAAAGCTAAAGTGTCAATGGCTACAACAAAGTTTAAATTACGAACAATAGAATTTTCGATGGACAAAAGTAAAGCAGCGTCCCACAGAATGTCTTAAACAATTTATTCGCTCGCTGCAGTTCACATAGGTCGAAGAATTGTTAGAAATAACATCAATGGGAAGCTACAAGGTATAGACTGATTTTTTATGATTGATAAACTGGCAAGTTTTTTTCTCTATTTATCATTTAAAAGTTGATCAAAAACTGAGAGTTTCCTTGCCAATTTTTTAAAATTTTTTCATATTTCTATTATGTAAAGTAAAGTAATGTAATGTTATGTAAGTAAAGAATCTGTAAGAGCTAATACAGGGAACAGATTGACTGAATAGGCTGTAGTCATATTGTTAGGAGAATACAGAATAAGCCCAAGAGACTAAGTTGGGCTTGTCGAAGGGACGGCCTTTAAAAAAAATATATACATGGTTATAACCATTTCAGCAGAAGGGAGCAAAATGAAAAACGATGTTTAAAATACTTTTAGATGTAGCCAAGTCAAACAAATAATAAAAAAAAAACTTAACATTATTTCTTGAACTTGAAAATTGCTTTAGGTCGTGGCACTCGATTTTTTTTGCCTTAGGCGGCGCCTTCAATAAAGCATTCCCCTTCTAAACCTATCCGATGAAAAAAACCAAAACCCTCCCCATGTAAAAGCTATAGCTACGTAACTGCCCATGACTACTGTTACGGGTTACGGGACTGCGCTCTTGCGATTTAGTTTTCCCCCACTACTTATAGTCTTTTCTTGAAGTTCTAAGTTCTTTGAATAATTGCTCGTTTATTCTGTTTGTTCTTCTCTACTGTTATCTGGGATTTGTTTCTAGGAAACTTTGAGCCGGCGTCTTTGTCAATGAATAAATATCTTTACATAGTATGCATGAAAGCTAGAGGATACGATGTATTATAATAGGAAACCTAACCAATATTTCAAATGGATAAAATAAACTATGAACGATAAGTATAAATATACAATATGTCCCCCCAAGTTGGAATCATATGGAAAACTTTTTTATTATTAATTAGAAAAGTTATTTTTCATAAAAAGTTCTGTTTTATCTAAAAACTATAATACAGACATGTTTCAGTCGTATACAAGGTTTGTCAAAAATTATGAGTCTTACTCAAGAGAAAAGTACCTTTAAATTTGACAAAATCGAAAAATGTTACAAAAAAAAGTTGGATGTGTCGAAGCATTAGTATGAGTAAAAATTAAATTTGTTTGTTTCTAACATTATTATGATGTTAATTTTATAACTTAGTGTTTGAATGTATTTTATTATTTGCAAAATAAATGAATGTGCCATTTATTCCGCCTTTTAAATGCAAAATTATTTAAAAAAAGTGATCTAGAAGCTTTTTTCAAAAAATCAACAAGAGATGTTTGGCAAAAATTGTGGATTGGATCCGGGGCTAAGTTTAAACAAATAAAGCTTGTTGTTTCCTCGTGGAAGAACCTTAGTTTTACGCGGAAGCAACAAGCGATATTATCACGGCTTAGGATAGGACACACGAGATATACACATCAATATCTCCTGAAGACAGAAGAAGCCCCAATATGTAGTGTGTGTCAGGTGCAGTTGAGTGTCAAACATTTTCTTATTGAGTGTTCTAAATATTATTACGAGCACAAAGTATGTAATTTCAGCGATAATCTTATAGAACTGTTAGGACACTCCTGCAATGTCATAAACTTGATTAAAGTCCTTCAAACTATTAATATCATTCATATTCTGTGAACAACACCTAGGTAAAGAAATTATTATACCAAATTATGCATATTTGCTAATAACCTCGTTGTTGAAGCGAGTTGTATAAATATTTTTTCTATATATACAGTGCTATTCAAAAGTCCCCTCCCCCCCTCGTATCTTTTGAACGGCTACACTTACATTAATAAAATTTGGAGGGTGAAAATAAAGTGTTGTAAACTTCTCTACGAATGGTAACAGCTGACGTAATAGTAATAGATGACTTCATAGTGCCACTCTGGCCAATAATTTTAGATAGGACCTTGTGGCAAGTGATATCTCGTTTTAAAGACATTAACATTGGCTACATAGCCATATTAATTTTGTTTGGGTTTAAACTAATTTTGACGGATAAATTGAATAAATAACAAAATTATTATTTCACATTTAAATATTAAAGATTTTTCTGTCCGCCTCTGGTTAGTTGTCAAAAAAATTGACGTTTTTAATTTAATAGTATTTGTTGCTTTGCAAAGTTTTTCTAAATAGCTTAAATATTTAATTTTATTATTGTTTAACGAGACGTTTGAGAGTTTACATAGGCAAAATGGTACGTACTCAAGCCGACAAAGTAGCAGCTATCTTAATAATTGGTGAATCTAGAAGGAATCTCCATGAAGCGGAACGTTTATTTAATGAGACATACCCAGATCGCCCTATCTCGAGAACTTATTTGAGGGAGCTTCTTCACAAGTTTGAAGCAACGGGTAGTGTTGAAGATAGTGTTCAAGATGCCAAACGATCTGGTCGACCAACATTTAGTGATGATAAAAAAATTGATATAGTTGCTGAAATGGTAGTAAACCCTACTTCCTCTTCAACTAAAGTTGCGTCTATCTGTGAAGTAAGTAAAAGTACAGTACAGAGAGTGTTGGCTAAAAATAAAATTCATCCATACAAGTTAAAAATGGTGTACCACCTTTCGGATGACGACCCCGACAAAAGACTCGAATTCTGTGAATGTATGACAAATAAAATTAGTCAAAACCCACATTACACAAAAACAATTTGTTTTAGTGACGAAAGTACTTTTTGCCTCAATGGAAATGTGAATACACAAAATGTATGGTATTGGAGTGACACAAATCTTCACACCTTTCGTGAACAACATACCCAATTTCCAGAAAAAGTCAATGTTTGGGCAGGTATTTTGGGAAACCACATAGTTGGTCCTGTTTTCCTAAATTCAAATTTAAGCGATGAAGTGCATCTGGAGATGTTACAAAATGCAATTGAGCCGTTAATTCTTGAAATTCTGGAAGATAATCCAGATGAATTCGGCCATCTGGAAATAACATTCCAACAAGATGGTGCTCCTGCACATTATTATGGTGCAGTAAGACGTTACCTGGATGAAGAATATCGAGGTAGATGGATCGACCGGCGAGGTCCTATAGAATGGCCACCTCGGTCACCAGATTTGACACTATTAGATATTTTTATGGGGGTACTTGAAATCCAAGGTTTATACTACGGCACCAGATAGCATTGGCGTTTTGAAAAAAAGAATTATTGAAGAATGTAATGCAATTTCAGCTGACACATTCGAACGAGTACGACAAGAGTTTACTAATAGGATGTATTACTGTCAGGAAGTAGACGGAGCACACTTGCTATAAGAATCCATTGTTGGTATTTGATTAATTAAATTTAAAAAAATAATTTAATAATTTTGGTATTTATTCAATTTATCCGTCAAAACTAGTTTAAACCCAAACAAAATTAATATGGCTATGTAGCCAATGTCAATGCCTTTAAAACGAGATATCACTTGCCATAAAAAAATATTGGCCAGAGTGGCACTATGACCTCATCTAGTACTATTACGTCACCTGTTACCATTCGTAGAGAAGTTTACAACACTTTATTTTCACCCTCCAAATTTCATTAAGGTAAGTGAAGCCGTTCAATAGATACGAGGGGGAGGAGGGGACTTTTGAATAGCACTGTATATTCCATTTAAATAAAAAAAAAACGATAAATCTTTGAACCTGTTAGTCAGCAATGTTACGTCTAAACATCTAAGCGTCTGATTTTACTGTCCCAACGAGCTACCTTTGTCACTATTGTATTTTAGTCTTCCAAGGGTCTTTACCATTTGGGTTTTTATTGCAAAAGATTCAATGATAACACAAACTTTTTTTTTAAATTTGTATTGTTGTAATCATTCCCAAATTTATATTTCATTTTATCCTATGCACATTTACATCCACAAGAGTCAACATCATCCCATTGTCTACATACGGCACTTTAAAGTAAAATAAAACTCGTAACAATTAGTTTCAATGATCGAAAAGTAAAAAAATCTTTAGCAGCACTTTGTTCCTACACTCCTTATTAGAAAACCCATAAAGAATCGCACAATGGCAGAGTTATCTGAGTTATGCCATGACATTTACATATTTATAACATGGGTGTAGAGATTTTAGCAGTACGGAAAGACATCAGACATAGGCGTTCTGGAACTTGATAAAGAATGAATTTATAATAAATACACGCCAGGCAAAAAGTTTTGATTTCAAAAATTTGGATTTTTTTTATATATCAATGAAACATAAAATTTCACGTTTTTAAGTAATAGAGTACACGCATATTTTGCTTGGATATTAATTTCTCGAATTAATTTATAATAGTAAATATGATATCAAAAATTACTAATAATAGGAAATATACCAGTTTCCATTGGAAATTACTCCCAAATTTCAAAATAAAATTCAAATTTCAATGCACTTTCCGACCACAACCCGAGAATTTCCGAACGCTACCGATGATACGTGTGATGTCATATCTCTTGTGTTTACTTATGTCAATATGGCCGGTATTGCATTAGGTTATGTGTAGTTGTGTGTTTATATTGTATTTTAATCAACTATTAATTGCTTCATCGACGTATTCATTTATATGTTTGTTATATGTTCATTACGTGTTTGTGTGTGCTTTTTTTTATTAAAAGTCAACGTAAAGTGGAAAGTGGTCATAAATATTCGATATTTCCGAGGATATTTTAAAACTTTTAGAAGAATAGTTCAGTGTTCAGTGACGATTCTTTCATATTTTGTGAGTAAAGATATGGCTAGCGAAGGTTTTGTAAAAGCACAATTTATGCTGCTTGAATTTATGAAGTCAAACAGCTGCTTTAATGCAGAAGAAATAAGAGGAGTTGAAACATTATCGTAAGTACGATTTGAACTGTTTTATTTATATAATATATATCAACCATATTTCGATGTGTGGTCGTAAGAAAATGATATTTTTATGGTTGATTCCTAGACATATAGGTACATAACCTCAAACTATGTAAATAAAAATTACCAGCATAGAAGTAATTAATTCCATTAAAATGGTCTTCACAAACAAAAGTAATGCCCCCTTCTCTTAAGGGTATTTTTGCTTGCGCCACCAGGTAAAGTAACAAATATTTTGTCTGGAGTTTTAATCGACGTTGATTTACACACTGGAACAATGCAATACTTGGAATACAAAGTTTTTTTTCGGCTTTATCCATTTTTAAAGCTTTCAGAAACAAATTAGGTCACAAGAACGTAAACAAATGACGTCACACCATGGGGCAGCCATCTTTATGACGTAAAGCGCGTTTTGGCGGACTTTCAAATTTTATGATTTTGTAAGTCGTTTTAAAAGCAAAATTTATGCATGTACCCCATTGAAGTGTGAATTTTAATAAACAGCTCAAAATTGTACAATATGATTTGCATTTTCTGAGAACATTTATCATAGTAATGTATTTTTTTTTTCACACTATCAGAAAGTAGAGATTTCAACCAATAAAAAGCCCACCAGCTTTTTGAAAAAAGCTGATATTTTGACGCGAGACTTTTCGATTAAAAATTAGGGTGCTTTTTGATATTAAGTCAAAATATGGTGAAAAAATGAATATTTCAAATCAAATAATTTTCAGTGTATTTGAGATATAATAAGGAAAGTTTTCACCAAATTTCGTGGGAAAAAATTATTTTTTTGAAAAGATAAAAATAAAAAACCAAAAACTTGGTTATTTGAATTTTCACATAAATTTTGAGGTTTGGTGGTCGAATAGTAAGCATACCAGACTCTCACGCGGTAGACCCGAGTTCGATTCTCCGTGAGGAAGTTTTTCTTATTGTTAATTTTATTTTTAAATAATTATTCTACTTGATATTAATAACGACAACAGGTAGACGTTTGGAATATTTAGCAGAATATTCATTATTACAGGTAATGGTACGGTACCCTTCATGAGGGAGTCCGACTTGCAACATCTACTTATAACAGCATCGTATATTTAAAAAGTGAAACCGTAGCATTATACAAATTGGACATTCAAGAGCTGTACGTTTATCACAAAAAAATTAGTGGAAACATAAAATGAATTGTTAAATTTTCAATTTGAAGTTATATTACAGTTTATAGAAATTTTTATTTTCTAGATTTTTTTCTTAAGTGGGTCGTAGAAAAAATATGCTGTTCGACTCGTGTGGATTGTCCATATCGCATTTGAACGATTGAGCACTCCGCCTACGGCGTGGTGCTCAAACTTTGTCCTCGTGCGATATGGCCATCATATCCACACTAGTTGCACAAACTACTATTTCTATCAAAATATGCCCTTTTACATTTAAAAACAACCTGCCAAATGTCAAATCAATTTATCCATCCATTTTAAAGTTATCGAATTAAAACATTAAAGTTTTCAAAATTTCAACACCCTGTATTTCGAAAAGTAAATGTGCTAGACCCCTTAATCCTCATGTCATTTTGACAACCGATGCTGTAAATAAACAAAAAAGATCAATCGCGCAAAAAAAATTATGGAAATAATAGTAAAAATTCATCCGAACAAATTCAAGTAGATCACCAGCACTGCGAATACCAGCTTTGCATAGAATTTTAATATAGCGTCGGTGGTTCAGTGGTAGAATGCTCGCCTTCCACGCGGGCGGCCCGGGTTCGATTCCCGGCCGAAGCATATGAATCGCTGCTTCGTAAACGAGAGTGAGACTCAGAAGAGAGCACACGCACGCAAGCAAGGCACATAATGAAGCAACGTAACACAACGTAACATAACGTAACGTAACGGTCAGATCTTTTGCGTCGCGACCCCCGGTCGCTCAAACATAACCTGACGTAAAGAAGTTCCAAAAATTGTCTTACTGAAAAAAGTATCTTTTGATGATGATATCGTAAAAGCAAAGCTTCTAACAAACAATAAAGCAAAATCTCATCAGTATGAATTAAATCCCATTTAATTAGTTTGGGCTCAAGTAAAAGCATTTATTGCTAGACATAGTACCTTTAAAATAAAAAAGGAAAGTGTGAAATGCCAGAAACTATAAAAAAAACCTGGCAGAAAGCCGCTAGAAGTTGACATAACAGCAAAAATATAATGAAGTCAGTACATTCATTTTATTTCAAGAATGAAATTCCAACAATAAATAAAATTTTGAAAGTAATAAAAGAAAATGAAAATTTACCAGAAATGGGAAGGAAAAAGCTCGGGAAAAAGTTGTGTAAAATTTTACACGAACTAAATTTTTCTTGGTAAAAGCAAAATAGAAAATCTATTATAATAGATAGAGGAGAAACAATCTGTTGGAGAAAATATTTAAGGCAAATTAAAGAGTACCTACCGAAGGGAAAAAAAGGAACATTTTTTATTTAGACGTAACCTGGGATAACGAGGGTCACACCGCGAGCAAATATTGGCAGGACAAAAATGTCTAAAGCTCTCGCCAGGCTTTTTTAGAAGGCCTATCGTCGCATATTAATAATTGCACATATTGGTCGCGATAAAGGATTTTTAGATATTTGAATTCGAATCAAGTCAATTAATATGAGGAAATGGACGCTGATGTTTTTGATGATTATTTTTCCGAAATGATCAAGTCAATTCCTGAAAATTCCGTCATTGTTATGGATGTTATGCCAGGCTATAATTCCAGACTAGTAGAAAAATTGCCCACATCCATCTGGACAGGGAGGAAAATAAAAAATTGGATTGCTAAAAAAATACCTTTCGATAATGATGCCGTAAATGCAGAGCTTCTAATAGTAGTGAAAGATAATAAGGCAAAATTTAAACGGCATGTTGTTGATAAAATGGCATAAGAACATAATATAATAATGTCATCATTGCGAATCAAATTCTAAAGAATTAATTTGGGTTCAAGTAAAAGGTTTTATTGCTAAACCTAATAATACCTTTAAAATCAAAGATGTTAGAGAACTTTTGAAAGCGGCGGTGGACAACGTTACCAAAGAAAACTGGAGCATTGATGTAAACCACGGTATTAAAGAAGATAAAAAGATGTGGAACCTTGAAAAACCATAGAACCTTTAGTGATTACAGTGACAATGTCTGATTCGGATGAAAGAGATGAAATTTTTTGATAATAAACACTTTTAAGTAATAAGTGTGCATAATAACAATTATTACCAGGAAGAAAAAGAACGCCTTGGCTTTAACCTTATAAAATCACAGAATTTGAACAAAAAAATACATGTAGAATGACGCTTTCTAAACACATTCCTCAAGTGTAAATGTAAACCTCGCCAAATATAATGTAATACTTGAGAATTGTGCCATCGCGAGCGACCTAAGGCGATATTAAGAAATTTGAAAGAGACGGTTTCAACTAGTTATTATTTTGATTAGAGCGTGCGCTCGCAGACAGTCGAAATCAATGCATATTGTAAGGTGGTTACAGAAAAGACAGGAAGAAAATGGAACCAGCCTGGAACGAGAACAATAGTAAGAAACAACATGCCCAGTGCAATAAGATTAATCAACCTTGTTCGTTTTTCCTCTTTTATTTCAGTATTTTACTTATTCATCTATCTAAACAAACCAAAATTGGTTTTCATTCATCAATGCTTACCAGTATCAAAAACGTTCAAAGAAAATTAATTTGGTTTCTTGAAATGTAAGTATGTATGTATTTTGTGTCGAGATTTACTGAGACGTGCCCCCTTACCTCTACTTAATTTCTAAGGAGAGTCTCAGAAACTAGTAGTTCATTTAGTCCTATTTCCCGGAGGAATTTTAGGATGTCTGCAGGCTTCAACTTAGGCAAATGTTCCTCTTCTATCCAGTAATCTCCTAGTTGCTTTGCTCTAGGATTCTGAAGTGCTGTGCAGTTGGAAAGTATGTGGATGGAGGTTTCTTCTTCCATTCCACAATATCTACATTCTTCTTCCTCCACTATTTTGAGCTATTTCAGGTGCTCATTCAGGCGACAATGTCCCGTTAGGATCCCTGTTAAAACTCTTAGCGCAGTTTTACTTTGACTTATGCATTCTTTTGATCTCAACAGGTTGTAGTCACCCAAAAGAGTCTTTGATTGTATAAGCCCTACTAGATCTTCCCAATGGTCAGATCTTCTCTTTTTCTCGGCTTTACTTATTCCTTCCAATATTACATTGGGGCTGATTCCGCAAAAGGGTTCAGGTCTCCAGAAACCCCAGAAAGGTATTTCAGTCCCCCTCTTTGCTAGTTCATCTGCTATTTCATTTCCTTCTATTCCAGTGTGTCCTGGAATCCATAGTAAGGTGACTATGTTGTTCTCGCCTAGTTCATTGAGTTTGTCTAGGCATTCCCACACCATTTTGTAACTGATTACACAAGAGATCAGTGCCTTAATGGCTGCTTGACTATCCGACATTATAATAATCCTTTGTCTTCTGTATCCTTTATCAATATTGAACTGGGCGCAATTTCTTATGGCGTGGATTTCCGCTTGAAAGATACTTGGGGTTTTTCCCAAGCTTTCAGAGTGTTTGGTTCCTGGCCCGAACACTCCTATCCCAGTTCCTTCTATTGCTTTTGAGCCGTCTGTGTACCATTGGATGGCATTCTTTCCAAGTCTGGTAATGGTATTTGGATCCCATTCCTTCTTGTTGCTCATTTCCGTAACGAATTTCTTTGAAAAGTTACACTTTTTCATCATACCGTCTTGTGGCATGTCCCAGGTTGTCCGATTTCTAAGAAGCGAGGAGGTGTTTTTTTTTTAACGATTCCCTCTCTACTTAGTCTGTATCTTGTTCTTTCTGCAACACTTTCCACCACCATATGTAAAGGGGCGAGGTTGAGAATTTTAGGATAGCGATAGGACTATAACGGGACGTTCGTCTTTGCTACAACAACTGAGAGGAGAAGATCCCTTTGAGTACAGGTTGGCGTTACGTCTTAAGTCATATAATTTTGACGAGTTACTGTCCCTGTTAGAAAGCTTGATTCAGTATCAAGACACTGGGATGAGAGAGGCATTACCGGCAAAAATAAAATTAGAAGTTACATTGTCAAACCTAGCTACTGTAATGCTGGAATGTCTTATCGAAGCCTGAGTTATATGTACCATGTTTCCAAACCCTCTATATCCGAAGTATGCCGCAGGTTCCATAAACATTGGTATTCTCGGTAAGGTTGGACCAACTTAAACGTTTCTATTTCGTTAATTTTCGGGTCATTTTACCGCTGTCACTGTTCACTCTACAGAATGTGCCAACGATTGATACAACGTGTTTAGACGTTTCCGCAACACTGGCTCGGGTGTTAGGGGGGACGCGGGTGAGGGCTACTGGCAGCAAAAATAGACAAGCTCTCTATTTGAGACAGCACTGTCTGACAGCGCTGGATGCGTCTAAATCTGCCTTAAGACTACTAACTGAGAAGTGTATTAACAGAACACACTGTCTATCCAGGGCACCTCAAAAAGCTCAAAGCTCAAACTAGTAATGCAAGAAAAATTCCAGGGCACAACACCTGGAAGACTGCTTGATATAAAAATTTTGACCAAAGTGAAACCTGTGGGTGTCATAAAATGATCCAAAGAAAAAGGTTTAATGAAATACTCAGGAACCGTTTTTTTTTCTATTTAATAAGATATTTTAAATCTGATGACGCCATATTGTTTATTATAGTTTAAATATTTCCGAGGGGTGAACCACTATGCCAAAAATGTGACAGTATTTCGCAAATAGTGTAATTTTGCAAGATTTCGCGTAATTTCCCGTTATTCGGGCGACTTTAGTACCGGAAAATTTCACTTTTTTGCTAATTGTTGTGCATGATTGCGCAAGATTTCGCATAATTTCACGGGATTGCACAAGATTTCCCATGATTGCGCGTGATTTCCCGTAATTTCCCATGTTT
>CAJUYG010001758.1:29061-47494 GCA_910591675.1 Galerucella calmariensis | reverse complement strand
TTTACGAAACTACAAAGTGTCACTTTGCCTAAGCCGTGGGAAAGATTTTTTCTCACGGCACTTTGCCCACACCACATACTTATATGGAGAATCAAATAAAATCGACAAAAACTTAGTATGCTACTGTCACATTCAAATACCTACTTAGTTGTCACAAAACTGTCAGATTATATTGAAAGTTTTTAAATTCGAAAAGGTAGTTTCTTTCATTCTAGTTCTAGTTCAACTACCTACATCAAATTCTGTGTCACCCCGGTATCATAGATGAAAAAATATTTATAGATGGGAAACTGACTAGTGGCGCCCTCTATTTGTAAGGCTGGCGCCACCTTGAGAGTCCCGTCAGTACCTCTAATACAAATCAGATGGTTGTGAGCTTCGCTAACAACCGAAAAAGAAGATTTCTGTAATTTCACAGGCGGCATATTCAAAATTACTGTAATTTCACTTTTATTGCAAAATGACATTTATGGTCCATTTTTCGATATTTCATTTGAAGTTACTCAACATTAGATTGATACTACAATCATAACAATCAAATAGTTAAAACGCGCGTTTTTTAAAGTTACCATAGCAACATCAACAACTCGAGAAGTCTAAATGACAATTTTTTTATTATTAATCTGACAGGAGTACTTTGTAACGTCAAAACCTTTATTCAAACAATTTCAATTTTATAAATGAAAATTAAAAGTACAGTTGGTATTGTTTGAGATATTAATTTCGATTTTTCAAAGACTTTTGCAGTATTAACCGTGATTTTGCTTTACTACTTAAGAAATCGATATTAGAATATAATTTTGCGGTGACATCAATAAATCTTAAAGAAAAAATGCAAATTAGTTTATGTTTTTCTCATTTCCATGACAACGCTTGGTATATACTGTAGCATCATGAATTCAACCATTTTACTCACATTATTAGTTCTTGTTTCCATTTCTTGTTGTTGTAGTAGTAATAGATACGAGTATTTATAATTTCTAAGTGCACCAATAAAAAAAATAGCGTAAAGTATTCGTGGATAACTGGTCTCTAAAAGACTTGCTCTATTTTGTCGAAAAATCGCGCGTGTTTTAAAGACCTTAATATCCACTTATACTTTAATATACTATTCTAACGCTTTATAAGTTTTGATTTCGCTACATGGGAAAACATATTTTAGCAAGATTAGAATAAATTTTTGGGCCACACTGGCATGAAAAAAGTCTGAGTGTTCGAGTATCAAATGGAGTTAGGTAGCCAAGGTTATTATTGTAACTACAGCAAAAAACACACTTACAAACCCCAAAAATAATCAAGTAATCTGGAATTTCAGGTTGTCTCATTCACGCACGCCAGAGCTTCGCGACTTAATCTAACGTGGTGGCGACATCTAAAATATGTCTGTCAAGTCTAAAACATGGAGTTAGTACATTCTCAAACCCCTCGATTTCAAATTTGTCAAAACCCTGCCGTATTTATTCAGTCCCAAAATTCCGAATTTTTGATTAATTGTTCATTTTTCATTCAATCAAAAATTCTCAAATGTCACATATTGGCAGATATCTGCGAAAAAAGATTTTTAGAACTTTTGGGGCCATTTTTCGCAATGACGCCGGACCTGGAGAATGGAGGAAATTTCTTCATTTGAAAGATCCAGTTGAGACCTAGAATTTCGCCCAGTATGATCCTTCGCTTAATTAACTAGAGTATCAGATGTTCATCTGCCATCATTTACTGAACTAAAAGCATTTTGTAACAAGTTAACAATAATAAAACTTCCAGTAAAAAAACAACAATATCGTTATTTTCAAATATATTAAAAAAACTAACAAGAAAATATACATATCATTTTTGTCGTCAAAAATATATTTTATAAAAATAAAACTCCTAATAGAAGGCAATTTAAGTACATACTTATTTATAACAATACATAAGTACGATTTGTATTTATAATATTTTCATTTTAAATGGGGGTCTACGGCATATATGTAACAGTTTTTCAGTCAAAAAAGTGACCCTATTATGACTACCGAAAATATTGCAGCAACGCAATTCAACATTGTAACAATAAAATATATATATATATACGCTCTTTTTATTTTTGAAAAATAAATAAATAAATTTGTTTTTGGTATGGCCTAAAGTAGATATTATTTACATTTGCTTAATACATTGACTTGAGTGTATAATACTGCGTCATGGACTGTCGGAAAAATGAAAAATTTCTTTTCTTTTTTTTCGACTTCATCACATTTGTGCATCACTTCGAATACCGGACCTAAAACAATACAAAAATAACAACAAATATAAATATCCACTGTAAAAGTATTGAATAAATACCTGAGCATCCTGAAATCAACATGAATATGTTCAATCGTTTAAAGTCATCCTGTAGAGTTCTTAAGAAATCCACACCGGCTGGATCGACGAAAGTTAGACTGGAAAAATCTAAGATGACACACTTTAATAGGAATTCTTCTTCGTCTTGCAATCCCTTTTCCGTTAGTTTGGCTCGTCTTCTCAGTACAGCAGCTGCGTCAATTTCAGTTTTCTTCACGAGTAACTCCTTAAAACTGGATCTAGACGCAAAACTCAAACCACCGGAATAGTGGAAGATTTTAACACCATCTATTTCTTTTGCCTGAAAAAGTTGAAGATTGAAGACAGTGAAAAAATAGGAGCTTCACAGGCAATAGAAGAGTCAGTGCAGTCAAAATAACGAAATAAAATTACTATCGCGACTTAAGAAGAGGGTTTTTTACAAGCATCATGCGCCAGCTACAATTTAGTGTCTTGAGCTTTCCACTAAACACTAATTGTGAGTCTGGTCCCTTGTTCCAAACTATTCTTGACTGGTTGACATGTCTTGATCTCTCATTATTTGCCAAGGCAACTGCTAGCAGTACTATATACAAGGTGGTCCGTATGTAATGGTCCGAAGTGAAATGGAAGATTCTTCGCCTAAAAATATTACAATCTGACGCAACTTCTTTTAGTAAAATATCGATTATAAGAAATATACAGAGTGGCAAAGTTGAGATGTCAAAAATGTTTTTTCTCAGTAAATTGGAAGATTTTGGATATACAAACGTAAAAAATTTGAAGATAGGTGTTTTAGGGCATGGGAAATCATAATATGTTATCCATTTCGATGTATTTACCAGGGGGCGCCACAAAAGCTATGTTGTTGTTAACTTATTTATCGTTAACGGTATCCCTCTATTAATTGGAAAATATTAAAACTGCACCATTTTTGGGACAAAAAGGTATACCTATCATTAGTCTCAAAAGTTACTGGTTTTCGAGATATTCTCATTTTTAAAACCCCCCTTTATAATTTTCATTTCATTTATTAGCACAAAAATTATAATGTTAGTAAGCGCTGATGTAAGCAAATTCATTATCAGCTCTAATATAGCAAAAACATTGATAATTTTCAATAACATTGTCATAGATTTCGAAAGTGTATTGCCTGGTAAACAACTCGACTCCGAAGGCGGAGGGTTGTTACCTCAAAGCAACATGATTGAGGAAAGTTATGGCAAAATTATTGCAAATGATGAATGATGTTCTTGCTATATTCTAGCTGATAATGAATTTGCTGACATCAGCGCCTAACCACATTATTATTTTTGTGCTAATAAATGAAATGAAAATTATGAAGGGGGGCTTAAAATGCGAATATTTCGAAATGGATAACATATTATGATTTCTCAGGCCCTAAAACTCCTATCTTCAAATTTTTACGCTTGTATATCCAAAATCTTCCAATTTACTGAGAAATTTTTTTTTTTGACATTACAACTTTGCCACCCTGTATCTTTCTTATCATCGATATTTTATTGAAAGTTTCGTCAGATTGTAATATTTTTAAGCGAAGAATCTCATATTTCACTTTAGACCATTACTTACGGACCACCCTGTATATTTCACATAAGTGTCAATTATTTGTTTGTTCAGTGAATCGTTGGCGAAATAAGGGGTTGTTACGTCTAATGTGTGAGAAATCGCATGATGGAAAGTGATTCTTCGTTGGTTTTTCTTTCATTTTATTTATCGTGTAACGTTATATTTGGCCACTATCATTGAAATATTTAAATATCTACCGGACAGCGAGTAGCCAGTCCTTTTTTCTTACCAACATGTGATTCTCGTCGAGAACCTGTAGCACCGATCACCGCTGAAAGGCAAATTTTTTACATTTAATGTGCGACGGATAATCTCCGTTGGTGAGGATCAGTATACACTGATATTGGTCAAATATTTCAATTCTTCTCTCCTTTCTCTCCTATAGAGAGAGAGAGAAATTAAGAACACACTACGATTATGTAAATTCTTTCTCGAAGCGGAGCATGTGAACAGGAAAGGAATATACAACATATGTCGATTGCTCATCGCATAGTTCAATAATTTATTAGCGAGTAGTAAGAGTAAGCTTTCTTTCTCATGTGAAACGTGAACCGATAAGGTTAAAATTTTCAATTTATTGTAAGAGGTTTACCTCAAACTTTTTCCTAAAGTGCATTCAATGTGAATGGTAAGTTGCATTTACGTATATGCTTTTCATTTCTGATTTTTGCTTTTATATTTTTCTCTCCTAGTGATAAGCGCCAGATACACACATACAATGATATTTTTTTTATCTTGTTCTTTTTCTTTTCCTAGTTTTTCTTATACAGTTGATAAAAGGTTCACATGTATATAGTTGAAGTCTTTAAAATATGTATATTTAGTTAATTGATTAATTCAATCTAATTACCAACAATAATATTATATTTCCGGATTACATTTTTCATTACATTTTTTTTATCGCCTTCTGTGATTGAAATAAGTAGTAAAATAAAATTTAGTTTTTATGTTATTTAGATATTGTTTCTTTGATTTCTTTGATGAATGGAAATAAATAAGATTTCCTTAATAATATCATATCACATTTCTTTATTGCTTCTTTTGTTTTTTTTTCAATAGTAAAATACAGGATATTTTTTTTATGAACCACGTTCTTAAATGAATTTCTTAAAAAATTGTAAACCGAATAACTGTAGATATCCATAATTTTACATGAAAAAAAGAATGTAACTATTGCTGATACAATGTATCTTTCTTAGCACTTAGTACCTGAGACATTGTACCTGGAAGTTTGTACCTGGAACTTAGTTCCTGAGACTTTGTACCTGGGAGTTTGTATCTGAGACTTTGTACCTGCCAATTTTCTGGACGAAGTAGTTTCCATGAGACATCTCAGACACGTAGAAAATTAAGGAAAGTAAATCAAGTAAACAACGTGCTTCAACAAACAACAACAATATTTTTTTCATTTTTTACTGTGATATTAGTTTTAGAGTCATGATACAACTTGTAAATTTAACAACGTTGTTCATATTCCTTCCCTTCCAACATTTCCAGGTTTGTTGATAGAGAGTTGTGAGGTGAAAAACAAGTCGACTAATATTATTCAGGGTGGCGCCCACTTACCTTTCTTGATTAACTTTAATTACATTTCTTAACTTGATTTATTAACTTATTAAATTCATTTGGTTTTTTAACTTCATTTATTATCTCATTAACTTCAATATAACTTCAATAACTTAAATAAAGTAGAATTACCCGCGAACCGGTAAGACTACTCCCTGAACTGATATTAGTTTGGTCTCCGAATTCACACCTGAGGTGCTCTCCACATTGAGTAGCCGTTGCAATTTATCTTGCCTTATTATTTTAAATAAATAATAGGTATGCCAACTATTTTTCGACGACCTTGAATTATGATTTTTATCGATATACAGACATTTTTAATTGTGCTTAGTCGTCAAACTTAAAATTAAATACATCGATAAACTGTTTTAGATTTTACGTCGAAGTTTATAGAAAACTGTTGAAAAACGCTATTTTTTACTTACCCCTTTATATCTTTTAATATCCAGATACAAATCGGTGTTGGGAACGATTCCTAATAGGCACGTATACGGTTTATAACCCTGTATGAAGATACTCAATAAAGATATGGCGACTCCAGCTGCTAATCCATAACTAATTTGAATGAAAAGCGTAACTGAAAATGTAACAATCCAAACAACTGCATCCCATCGACTCAATCTCCAATATCTTGGGAGTGACGTGCATTGGAGAAGCATTCCTTTCAAAGCGACCACTATTATACTAGCCAAGACACACTGTAAATTAAAGATATGTATACATGTAATCAATGAAATTGGTTGGTTACCGCTAAGATTTAAAAAAGGTAGAACGTGTCGCGGGACACACGGTAGGAACTTTAGTTCCTTTTAAGCAAAGGTTATGTAATACATCTGACGTTATAGATAAACAATTTGCATATTCTTTGGTGGTTGAGTAGTAAGCACACCAGACTCTCACGCGGTAGACCCGGGTTCGATTCCCCGCGAGTAATTTTTTTTATTGTTAATTTTATTTTTAAATAATCATTCTGCTTGATATTAATAACGACAACAGATAGACGTTTGAAATATTTAGCAGAATATTCATTATTATAGATAATGGTACGGTACCCTCCATGAGGGTGTCCGACTGGCAACATATGGAGCATATTTATTATTATGAATCGCTGCTTCATAAACGAGAGAGAGACTAAGGAGGCACAAGCACGCAAAAGCAAGGCACATAACGAAGCAATGTAACATAACGTAGCGTAACGTAACGCGTAACGGTCAGATCTTTTGCGTCGCGACCCCTGGTCGCTCAAACATAACCTGGCGTAAAGAACTAAAGTTCCAAAAGTAATGATGTCATTTGTCAGTTTCTTGTCTACTAATATTTGACAAGTGACGTTATCAGTTATCAACTCACAACAATTATTGTGTTCTCTTGGTGAGAAACAAATCTATTTGAATGAAATGGAATTCTGAATAAAAAAAACTTACCTTTGGTAAGGTTTCGAAGAAAGGACCGATCCAAAGTACAATCGCTAATAGAATACTGGCTGAAACTACTGATACTATTTGCGTAACGCCCCCTACTGTTTGTTGGATCATCGATCTTGATAGAGAAGCAGTTATTGGTAGGCAGGAAAAGAACGAACCCACCGTATTACTTAAACCCTACAAATATATACATAAATATCAATTTAATATTTAAAGTCATTTGATTATACAAGAATAGACCAAGAAGGTATCAATCTGTTTAATATTAGAGGTCGGCATCTCTACCAGATCGCTAGCTTGATAATCCATTCATTGCTGCTGCCTACAGAGAGCGGCATTATGTGCGCTACTGTTGCAACATACTGAGTAATAAACACCCATTTTATCTCTAATGGTAATTGGTAGCAATAAAATTAGACTTTACATACCAAAGCTAAAAGTTCTTGATTCGAATCGACTTCGTACATTAATTTTCGAGCAAAAATAAGAGCCATCGACATGGTTATTGTATAAGAAACCATGGTGATGATAAAGGATTCAACGAAGACTTCCGGTATGAGTTCAAATGCCGGTAAAGCTGGTGTAGGTAATCTAAAAATAAAAAACAATTAGGGATGTTTTATATCTACTCACATATTGAGCTTACCCAGTTGGAATGTGTCCAACGACTGTTATGTTATAAGTAGCATCGAAATTCATTAAGTAGCTCGCCGTAGTTCCAAGTACCACCGCAACTAATTCTATGGGAAATGGTATCCTGAATCTTTTTGCCAACCAAGGCTGAAATAGCAAAGAAAATGTTTTTCTACGATCGTGCAAAAAGTGACTATTTTTTGCACTGAGTACTGTACCAAAAGTAAAATTTTTGCACCAGTGCAAAAAGTACTCACTACGTACTAACTTTAAAAATTGAAAACCCAATGGATGAATACATGGGACACTGCTTTTGAGATCTTTCACAAGATTGTTAGTTGAATCAGGGGCTGATATATCAACATTATAACGTCATGAAAGGTGGAAATCCTCAACTGTAGCCTGTAGCGAAAGGCTACATCGAGGAATCATTTTCCAACAAAACAAAAATAGCTGCATAAATTTTAGGAGGTGAACCAAGTATCAATACCAGAAGCTTCGCAGTCCGGAAAAGAGCTGTTTTAAGAGAAAGGCCTGTTGAGACATCCACAAGTAGAAATGACAACAAAATTCAAAAAATTAGTGAAGTTTGTTTATCACCAACAATTGTAAATTGCTGTAATTGCTGGCTAATTGGTCTCCGCCAAAGCCACCCAAATAATTGAAAAAAATCGAAATTAACTAAAAAAAGTAAAATTAGTACCTAATTATTGTTGTAGTTACCTACATACTGTAAATTACTATAATAAAATTTTATGTGTGCAACACGTACAAAAGGCATAGCTCTCTGGGTGTGAGTGGTAACAAACATCTTCTACAAGACGATACCGGTCTGATGTTATGGCAACCGGCCATGTGTCGGATTCGACTCCTTTCAGGGTCGCCTACCGACTGAAAAAACTTCCACACTTTTTACACGCAGCGTACTGGAGCCACCTTCGCATTACTTCAGCACGTTACGGTGGTCTTCTAACTAATCGGGTTTTCTCTCTCTTCCTTTTCTTTTGTCTCGATTACCATTACCAGACTTTCAATCATATTGGTTTGGTTGAAAGGTTTCCCTTCTGCTGTTTCAAATTCAGCTCTTGCTTCTTTGGCAATGAAATAGGGTATGTTCGGCATCATCTTACAGTGAGCAATACACACATAGGTCGTTTGCCTTCTTCTGTCTATCATACAAATACTTTTTAAAGCATCCGTGTCCCGATAAGGCTTGGGTGATAAAGTAGTCCACTTCACCGTAACCTCTTTCAACCCATGTTCTGATGTTTTGGATTAGCTTGCATGTCCAGCGCCCGTAAGTGCCATTTTGCCATCTGTCTTGCCATTCGGTAAGCAGATTTTCTCTTGCATTTGAACCCAGCGTTCCATTATATTTTTCGCACCTTTCCTTTGCCATTGAGTCTATGGGTGAGACACCAGATATTACTCCAACTGCTTCTGCAGATACAGTCCTGTAGGCAGAGCATTCTCTAATTAGCATAAATATCTGTATTCTTGTTAGTTTTTGCTTGAGTTCCTATCTGTTTACTACTGCAGGATGCCAAACAGGTGCAGCATAGAGTAATTGCGAATGCACAACACTTGATAGTATACGGCGCTTTGAGGATGTAGCACCACCCATATTCGGAAGCAGTCTCGACAGCGCACTGACGGTCTTCTCAGCTTTTTCTATAGTCTTGCTTATATGCACAGATTATGTCACTTTTGTGTCTAACCACACTCCCAGGTATTTAGCGGAGTTCTTTGGGTAGGGACTCCTTTCAGTGCGAATTGGATTGGCGATATTTTCCTCTTTTTCGCGAGGAGCACGGCCTCAGTCTTCTCCGGTGCCATTTCCAATTTTCTGCTTTTAAGCCAGTTGTCAATTCTCTGTAGGGGTATGTTCCCATTGTCCATTAGAATTTTCTCATGCTTGGCTGTAACGACAAGCGTTACATCATCCGCAAACCCTATTAATTCGGTTCCTTTGGGTAGCTCCATTTCGAGGAGGTCTTTGTATAGCACATTCCACAAGGTTGGTCCCAGTACTGACCCCTGAGGAACGGCATTGCACTAGTTACCTAGTTACACAAATAACTATTTCTATACATTCTGTAATATGTCCAGATCACTTTTACTGTTTTTGTGCTTATACTGCGCATAAAAAAGATGAGATAAAAGAATTTGCGATTATATTGACTTACCTTGAACAATTCGTTGTTTATTATTAAAATTGTACATGATATTAGTGAGACGAGGACTGCACTAACGTTGGCTTTCGGGATTGCGAGGATTGCATCGTATACCGACTAAAATAATCATAAAATTAATTATAGAAGTTGTTTCACGAAGAGCATACACTATCTACATATTGAAAATACTCACCATATTCATTTAAAAATAGGAGTATAAGTAGGGATAATCAGTTATGGGAATTAATGAAAAATAGTGTCACATTATCCATGTATTGAACGATTACTTAATAATTATTCAGAATTGTTCAATTTTAAACGAGCCGTTTTTGAAACGTTGTTAATGTGCCAGTATTCACATATAATTACGAATAATAGTTATTTAACCAACAAGTGTATTAATGAGGGCCATTAACAACGTTAATGTTCGAGATTGTTAATTGCCCTTTTAATATTCGTGTTAGTTACAAAGCTTTTCTGTCGACTGCATAAGTTCTATTAGTTTTTCTCAATATTTAAAGAATGAAAATATTTATTTGTCATTGTCAAAAATGAATAATGACACTGAAATGTATGTTTGGTTGCCTACACCACAGGTAACTGTCAATATATATATATATATAATGTATAAGATGTGCTTTGGGTTGCCTACATAGAAATCGTTAATTAATATAAATTATGCATTAATAGGGGTCATTAATATATGATTTTGTCCAATTTTGAGAACGTTAATAGCATATGTTAATACACAGTCGACGGAAATGGTAGGTACATGCGTCTGAAATGAAACAATGAATAACACGTCCTACTTATAATAAGCTTTCATCCGTTTGGTGCTCAACAGCTCACTTGAACTGAATATTTGTATAATTTGCAATGTTTTCTATTTCTATTCCAGAAACTTCGTATCCTCTATATGGACCACTAGTTTCACTGGGAGGATTTTGAATATTTCTAATGGTTTTATTCCCTCACTGTAGTGCTTCCTTCTGAATCCTTGTAAGTTCTCAAATAATTAGAGTATGTGGGTAGGTGTTTCGTCATCTAGTTCAAGGTTCACATTTTCTACCCATCAATTCATTAATGTTTCCTATTTTGTAAATATGTTTCTTTGGGGTACAGTATCCAGTGACCAAATCGGTATGCGCCGATGGCTTCAAGCAGTGCTTGTTTTTTTCAATTGGGTTAATGTTTTTGCCAGTCTATTCATTTTTTTAAATCTGATATATGTATGTTAATTTGTGTTAGTTGTTTGGAACATTTTTTAATATATGTTTATATATTTTTTAATTTTTTTCCTCAATTATATTCTTTTTCTAATATTTTGATTTTTTTCGGCGCTTTTTTTCAATTTGTCTAGTTTTCATCAATTTAGGTTACTATAGAGGCAATCGTTTATGCTTGAAATGTGTATGCCTCGAGATCGCCATTATTGCCTCTGCCTTTGAAAACAGCTCCAGATGGGAAATGCCAATAAGGATGATATGAGAGAAGTACTTAAAATTTTTAAAGTTACCTATATTAATTTCTAAAACACGCTTCCGCCTAGGAACAGGAAAGTGAACATGCACAACACATTTCATGCCCTAGATTTAAAAAGAATGAATATAATTCTAATTTCACTTAAAAATGAACAATATAATTGACATTTTTGAAATTCAAGTTTTCATCAACTTTCTGCGAACCTTGTATACAATACAGCAGTTTTCAACATGTCATCAATCTCATTGACTATCCTTCTTATTAACCCTACTAGATATTTTTCAGTTAGCCCCCACTTGTTATTGTTTCATTAAGAAAATCAATATCTTGAAAATGTTATATACAATTAAAAGCAGAATTTGAAGTAGAGTTCGAAAAAGGTAGAATGTTATAGTTATTTGTTTAACTAGGCAGCAAAGTAGTAGATTGATATAATGATATAGGAGGATATTGTATTTGCAAATTATCTGCGGAAAGAAAAGGTGGCCTATTCGTTCAAAATTGTAGTAATTTTACCATCAATGTTAATAACAACTAAACATATGTTTTTAAATTCTTGTTAAAAGTGTTATGTAATAATTGCTAATAAATGTTTACGTCAAATGTTTTATTCCAATTGAGTATAATCACTTTGCTGCCTAGGCAGGAAAAGTAATACTTTGCTGATTGATATGTGTCAGCAAAATTAATATTTGCTGCCAATCGGAAAAAAAATATTTTCAATGAACTTGCAGTGAATGTTTAAGAAATTTCTGAGTAGTTTCCAATATATAGATAATCTAAGGTCATTGTGAAACGCAAAGAATCAGTTTTTGTATGCTACCTTTCCCGGTTAAAAAAAAAGTATAAACACTTACCAAAGGAAATTGGAAGTTTCCTCTTCGTTTACCGATATTGAGACCAAAGAAATCCTTCAGTTGAGATCCGACTACTTGAAAGGCTGAAGCGCAAGTAAATCCATTCACGAGCGTTTCAGATAGTAATTGCGAGACCATTCCAAGTCTTAAAAGATACATAGCTAACTGCAGAAAATATACAAAACTTGTTCAAAGATAATGTATAAAATGTCCAGTAACACATTATGGGTAATAATTGTATAATTCACTACTAACAAACGAAGAGACCTACAGACTGTTTTTCAACCACTGCGTTCCCCTGGTGAACTATCGTGAGTTTTTTCAAATGAATATTAATACCATAATTATTATTAGTGATTGCTACTTTTGGGGCGTTTGAATAATCCCAATATATAATTATTGTGTAGGATATAGCAAAGTTTAATTTAATTCCACCCAGTTTTCTCACAGTTTTATACTGTTACTCGTGAGAAAGATTGAGTGATATTTGTCGAGTCACCCTCTATCTTCCACGCGAGATTCGATTATATGCCCCTATGAAGGCATCAAATTGATGGACGCCTCTTTGAGCAGACCTTTGATGTGTAATCTACACTTTTTTGAGAGTAGAACATAGTCAGCGGATTCAATGCAATGACTATGAGAACCGATTTGACAACACTGCAAGACTTGTTAGTATAACATAACTGTATATGGCCAAAGATTATAGAAGACCGGATTGCAAAATGGAATTCGCTTGCTCGCTAGCGGATATCAAAAGCACCACAATATATTCAGCAGGAAATTGTCTGTTCTTAGTAGTAGGAGAGCTTAAACGAAATTACGTTAAGATGAATTAGGAAGATTCACCAAGAAAGCACTTTCAAGTCGTATTGGTACAATTCTAACCTAAGGCCAGTCGAACTGTCGAACAGTGAATCGCAATGCGGCAACAGAGGATGAATAAAATAGCTTGACTGTTTTTTATTTTTTATCACGGAAATGTCGGCTAATGGAGTCTCTCCCTGGTCATAAGCAAACAAAAAAAAAATCACGGAAATGAAAAATGTGTTACTGGAAAATGTTCCAAATGGATATTGGTCGTCAAAATACCTACCTGTATCATAGCTACTGTAAATGTGACTGTCATGGCTACTTGTACATTTGTATATTGTGGTAATTTTTCTCCATAACTATCCGGTACCACCGATCTTTGCGTACCGTTTTGCATTATTTCTATCGTTGTATATTGACTAACTACTTTCCCCGTCATTAAACAAACCACAGCAAACGTACCTACAACAAAAATTATATGTGTTACAGTCAATATATTAAATTGGGCATTATAACTATATAGCCGGAACTGCTCCGCTATATATGTAGTAGGCACAAATTATAAACAGATGTTTTTAATTAAAATGCGCGTGTGGTGAAATTTTTTTGTTTTTAGTTCTTTTTCACAATTGTCAAAAAAACATTTAAAATAAAGCAAAGTTATTTGTTTCAAAAATAATGAAAAAGGAACTAAAAACAAAAAAAAATTCCCATCGACGAATCGAACCGCCATACTTGAGGTGTAACTTTTAAATCTCCCGTGTATCTACCGGTATCGCCATTTTCTAGATGGTTGAAATTATTCGAAAGTGGTATGAAAATGGAGTTCGACTTCTTCAAACATATCTATCCATTTTTTTTTGTCACACCAGAACGAATTTAAGAAAATTAAAAGTACATTTGAACTTATTTTTCAACGACTTTTCCAAATCTGCTATTATTTTTTATGAAAGCTATTTGGTAAAAAAGTTAGCTAGCGTTTGATAGTTTTGTACAGGAATCCCTATGTCGTATCTTATAAATAACACAGTGTATAAGTGATTTATTTCAACACATGCATATGGAAATTTGTATAATTAAATGTATTTTTTCATAACCACTAGATGTATTTACCTGGCAGAAAAACCTCGTCAGGTACATACTAAATATATTAAAACTAAGAGCCTTTGCGTTATAGGAATAAATTTTATTATTATGTTACTCACTTTTCATAACATGTACCTATTGTAATTTAATTTTTTAACCTTTTTTTGTTTCAAGCATGTTTGTAATGAATCTGAACCACTTGTAATAAGAATTGTAATATTCTTTAAATACAATAAAAATTAATAAATAATAAAAAAACATAACCTCTAAATTATAATTCAAAAATAAGCTATGCGGGGTTGTTTTAATTATATTTAAATACTAAAATATAACAATGATAATGGTTTTTCAAATTTTATAGAGAATTTTATAAAAGGAGAAGTAGTCTTGGTAAAAATTGACTAAGTTTAAGTCTTGAAAAACACAATTAATTATTAGAAGTAAAACTTTGAAAAAATGTTACTAAAAGGGATCCTCATATGCATTGGCTATTACGACATTATGATTTTGCAAAAATTACATTACACTTAACATGTACTGCAAACCAAGTAACCGATAACCCAAAATCTGCAATATATGTATAAAGGGTGAATATATCATTAAAATTAGAAAAAACTCAAAAGATTCGTTGAAACAACAAGCGAAGTGCATGAAGCATATAAATGATATTCATCACATCCACATGTGGTGATACAGTAAGGGTCCCGGTACCAGGGGTAGATAGAGGGCGAAAAACTCCCAGGGGGTCTATTCTCAAACAGTGACATTTTTTGTCGCATGCGAGATTTTACTTCTTTATATACATCCTTAATTGACAAAAGTATAATCTCGCATGCGACAAAAATTGTCACTGTTTGAGAATAGACTCCCAGATCTATTTTAGGAATAGTTAAAGAAGTGACCAAAGAAGTATTTTTCAGATTAGCCACGAAAAGCGGCATTCTCTCAAAATTATATGCCAAGGCAGAATTTAGTGCATGCCCAATAAGTCTTATGGAATTAAATACTGCCTCCGAAAACATACTGACTCTTCGAACGGCGGCAAAATTGGATTAAATTGGACAATAATATTTTTTGCACTCCAAAATGCCACAGTAGCAAATAATTTTGAATGTTTTTTGTTTATAAAAAGAGCATTGAACATCGAAATAATTATTTTATTTGTCATAGATTAATAATATTTGGGTATAGGTGATTCAAAATTTCATTAAGGTCCTGCTTGTAGATGTAAATATTGAACTGTTTCACAAGCTGTCGAAAAGTAAGTACGCAGTATAATACGGCCGACACAGGTCGGTCCACTTCAGTTCGCACCATATGGGAAACTTTTTTATTGTTAACATTACGAAACATTCTTCATAAAAAGTTCTAAAATCTAAAATACTATCATCAGATATAATTTTTTTTCAGTATCATAAAAGGTTTGTCAAACAATATCAATTTTACTCAGGGGTAAAGTACCTTTAAATTTGACAATATCGAGAAATGTTATTTCAAAAAGTGGATCACAATTGGAAACTACGTACAAATATACAATTGCATCCATTTACATTGAAAAAATAGTTTTGTGCTTGTTTAATTTGGTTTCTATTTTCTCTTCGCCACTTAATAATTCGTAAAATTCTAACGCGTTTTGACAGTTACTGCCAAACATTCGTTGCTATTAATCATTCATTAGTTTGTCATCGCATCCTAGTTTACAGGTGACTACAGTAAAATTTGTACCTAGAAGTACATTTTAAAAATTACTAATTTTTGGAACTTTAGTTCTTTACGTCAGGTTATGTTTGAGCGACCAGGAGCGCTATTCTGTACGCGGCATTGACAGTCGCCGGTATCGGTATGTTACCAACAGCCATCGGCTGCGCGGCCGACGGGACTAATATAACACTATTCTGTATGCCACGGTTTTCGATGCTCGGAATTGCAACCAAAAATTATCGGCATAGAAGTGACGTCACTCGATTCGATACATGTCATGTGGCCAATGAGCGATGAGGGAAACTGTCAAATTTGTAAACAAACCAAAGTGCACGTTGAAGATTAGAGCAAATTATCCCTTGTGATATTACCCAATAAAGGATGAAGAAGAAGAAGAAGATTAGAGGTTATATTTTGGTTTCGTTGGAAGGTAGGATCACTAGGATCCTATTATTAGATAATAGATAGTGATAGAGACATATCTTTTATATAGGTCTGTTCCAACCGCTGTCAGAAACTGTAAGAAACGATCAGAGAATAGTCGACCATCGCAATCAGTGATAGGAATTACGCGAACGTAAACTCGTTGTTTGCCGTGACCAGTTATTCTCTGATCGTTTCTTACAGTTTCTGACTGCGGTTGGAACAGACCTTATGTTATCATGGACGATACAATTCATGTTTATATTAACATTGACAACCTCAAAAACTCGAAATTTAGAGTCAACTAGCATTGAAGAATTGATCTGTCATTAACATTTATACCTATCTCTTTTTTTTTCAAGTCTCAAAGATAGGATAAGTACAGATATTAATTATTTTAAAGGAGTTTCTTGTTCTATCAAATCTAAGCGTTATAATACCGCTCAGAGGGATCATTTTCTTTAGTACAAGGAGAGCCATTCAAATTTTGCTGCAGGAAAATTTTGTGGAAAAGATGGGAAGGACTTATAAAACACTAGATTAGACACTATACACAATATTCTTCTCTTCTTCTCTTCAAATATTAAAAAGTCATTTAAATAATCCGCAATTCCAGCCAGACATCAACAAATAATGAAAATTTCCTTTCAACGGAAATCGATAACGGTTACCGTGGGGCTCATTAGATCACGGTAGACATACCGATTCTCATCGACTCGAATTCGCGATACCGGTCGGTGAAAAGGTATACAGAATGCCGCACTTGCGACTTACCGACGGCTGTCGATAACTGAGTCTTACCGATACCGATTTCTCTCCGAAACGAGTTACAGAATAGCGCTCCAGGGGTCGCGATGCAAAAGATCTGACCGTTACGCGTTACGTTACGCTACGTTATGTTACGTTGCTTCGTTGTGTGCCTTGCTTGCGTGCTTGTGCTCTCTCCTCAGTCTCTCTCTCGTTTACGAAGCAGCGATTCATATGCTCCGGCCGGGATTCGAACCCGGGCCGCCCGCGTGGAATGAACCACCGATGCTATATTAAAATTCTATACAAAGCTGGTAGTCGCAGTGCTGGTGATCTACTTGAATTTGTTCGGAAAAAGTATTACTATTATTTCCATAATTTTTTTGCGCGATTAAGGGGTCTAGCACATTTACTTTTCGAAATACAGGGTGTTGAAATTTTGAAAACTTGAATGTTTTAATTCGATAACTTTGAAATGGATAGATAAATTGATTTGACAGGTTGTTTTTAAATGTAAAAGGGCATATTTTGATAGAAATAGTAGTTTGTGCAACTAGTGTGGATATGATGGCCATATCGCACGAGGTCAAAGTTTGAGCACGACGCCGTAGGCGGAGTGCTCAATCGTTCAAGTGCGATATGGACAATCCACACGAGTCGAACAGCATATTTTTTCTACGACCCACTTAAGAAAAAATCTAGAAAATAAAAATTTCTATAAACTGTAATATAACTTCAAATTGAAAATTTAACAATTCAATTTATATTTCCACTAATTTTTTTGTGGTAAACGTACAGTTCTTGAATGTCCAATTTGTATAATGCTACGGTTTCTCTTTTTAAATATACGATGCTGTTATAAGTAGATGTTGCCAGTCGGACTTCCTCATGAAGGGTACCGTACCATTATCTATAATAATGAATATTCTGCTAAATATTTCAAACGTCTACCTGTTGTCGTTATTAATATCAAGCAGAATAATTATTTAAAAATCAAATTAACAGTAAAAAAAAATTTCCTCACGGGTAATCGAATCCGGGTCTACCGCGTGATAGTCTGGTATGCTTACTACTCATCCACCAAAGAATATGCAAATCGTTTATCTATAACGTCAAATGTATTACATAATTTTTGCTTAAAAGGAACTAAAGTTCCTACCGTGTGACCCGCGACACGTTCTACCTTTTTTTCAAGATAAATGGATGAAATCATATATTTGAACGTAGTTCTAAGTGCTGAACAACTTTTTTCCATAGCATTTTTCGTAATTGTCAAATTTAAAGGTACTTTACTCTTGAGTAAAATCCATATTTTTTTGACAAACCTCGTATATTGCTGAAAAAATTGATACCTGATGACTGTATTTTAGATTTCAAAACCTGCAGAACTTTTTATGAGGAATGAGCTTTTTTCCTCAAATCGATAATAAAAAAGTTTTCCATATGGTGCGAACTTGTAGACAAAGTGTATAATGACTAGTCGATTTATGAAATAAATTATTTTTTATATAAACGTTCGAATATGGACAGTCTGTATATAAACGGTTTGCGCAGTATATATAGGCGTCTTTTACAAATTGACTGTAACATATACATATTTACATGCAACTAATAAAATTAGTCATAAGGTTACATC
>CAJUYG010001758.1:0-19061 GCA_910591675.1 Galerucella calmariensis | reverse complement strand
AAGTTTTTGGGGAGTATACTGACATTTGAATATTTAAAATATATATTTGTATGGTTGTAGTTTACCAAATGACTGAAAAATTAAGAAATTTATTAAAATTCTGCTATAATTTTCAATACAAAAAAACAATTTTTTCAATAATTTTTTAATGGCACTAGTATAAGCCTCATCAAATGAATGTCAAATAATAATAATTAATTTGTTGAAATGTATATTTAATAATACAATTCTATAATTTAACTTTTGGGTTCTTTTCCGCATGCTAGGAGAAAAAATAGTGTACTTAACACGTGCGTAAAGTGACTTTTCGCACTAGTTAGGTAAGCTACTATTTTCCATTCTTTACAAAGAAATATGTCAATATTCTAGACTTTTAAACAAATGGTCATCAAACTTTGACACCTTCTTGTCCGAATACCCGAAAAATTCCTTGATGAAATAATACTAACCTGAGGTATATGCATAATAGCCACCGTTATACCGCTAATAATATCACGAGAAAAATTTTTGCCCCAATTATATTCAGGTAACCATGATAATAGAGGTATTGTCTCTTTAAGCCAAGCACTGGGATTTACAGATTGACATGCTCGTTTGCATCTAGCTTTTACTGAAAATAAAAACAATATGTAAGTTGTATATACGGGAAGCCGGGTGTAAATGGGTCACGTCAGTAGATTGTGTAACTGGAGCTTAACTAATTCCCCAATGGTTTGGTGAAGCTTCTGAGCGTTCGTGGCAGATACTTACTTGTGTGGTACGGTTTTTCATATTCGTAGTCTCTATTCAATTCTTCTATTTGATAAACTGGTCTTTCTACAAGTAGTGCTGAATGCTTTTCACCGTCATTTTTCATAATACTGTAACAAGAGAAACAAATTGTGTTCAATGAGCTAACTCGTAGACTACACTAACTGGGAAAATTTGTTAAAATTGAGGGTATATTATGGAAAGTTTGTTCACTCATTTCATTATACACGTTTTCTTTTTTTGTAGTAAAGTAAAACAAATCAAGGAATAAAGAAAATAGACGACGATTTACTTGAAGGAAATAACGAATCCTTTCAACAAACTGATTTAATTAAATTTTAATACAGGGTGCATCAAAACAATGAATATTATTTAAGTCTATGAAAAATCGCATATGACATCTTAAAAGGGAAGGGTTGATGGAAAAAATTAATGTTATGCACATAATGTGCGTTATTTGAAATATACATTATAAAGGGGAAGGGAAAATAATAATTACATTCACCCTTCCCCTTCCTGAAAAACTTGGTGCATAGATATTTTTTAAGAAACCTATCTACCGAAGGTGTAAGGTGAGAAAATTTGGCTTAATCATTGTATATAAAAGCTCTCCATGTGTTCTTGTTTCTTCGAGCTGTTTTTATGTTATCGTCCCATGTTTTCTTGGTCTTCCCCTGGTTTTTACTTCATGTATTGCCTCCCATATCTGTTTTACTGGCATGTTGTTGCTTAATCTAGTTAAGTGTCCAAACAATTTTAATTGTCGATCTTGTATTATGTATATTACTGGTTTTTTCTTACTGTTGAATTTCGTATTCTGTCTCTTCTTGTAATACCTGCGACCTTCCGTAAAGTAATAATTTGCTTTCCATCCTCTTCGTCAATACCCATCTCTCTTGAGGTCTAATTCTTGTTGGAAATGATGTACTTTGCAGTTCAATGTTTTTTTGCCTCGCCAAGACAGTTCAAATGATAATAAGTGTAGAATATTTTCCTGTAGACTGTTAGGGGTGTCTTGCGAATATAAATTTTAGCCAGATACTTCTAGCCAGAATTTGTATAATTACATTGCAAAATTGTACATTTAATATGCGAAAATGTAATGGAGAGCACTAAAATGTTAGATATTGAAAAATAATTTCATTTTGTATTCAACCCTTTTGCCGACGAACAGTTCAAAGTTCAATTAATCACGATCGGCATGTAATATAAATTCCTACAAGTAAAACCCAAAAAGAGAGAATTCAGTGCATCGACATCAACCGGAAAAACAATAAAGCGACAACTTATTCCTTTTTGCGATGCGAAAAAGAATATAAATTTGAGTCAGATACTTTTAACGAGAAATTGGTGCAAGATTTGGCATTTGATATGTCAAACATGGGCGTAGCCAGCGAAGGGCAGGGAGGGGCAACTGCCCCCCCCCCCTGGATACAAAATAAATTGAATAATTTTTAAATTTTGATAAACAAAAAATTCCATTGCTCCAGCCACATACTAAATCTTGTGGTCAATGATAGTAGCAAGCTACCAGAAATAAGAAACACAATTGCAACGGTTAAAGACAAAATAACCTTTTTTCATGAATCACCAGCCCGTAGAAAATGGGTTCCAAATCTTACAGGGCTCTGTGAGACCAGATGGTCGGCAACATTTCAGGGGATTACATAATTGCAAGATACAAGGTACAAATATGGATTTGGTTATGGTGGAGAAACATATTGATGATATTCTAGACGTAATCAAAGAAGATCGATAAGATGTCGGAAATGTTTCTTATGATTTATTCAAAAAATCACTTGACATCGCAGAAAAAGAAGGGGATGAGTTGTCAGTACCACGGGTAACTCAAAAGCAGGTACACAGAAGTAATCCACCACATGAGTCTGCAGTTGAATACTGGAAGCTGTCAATAATCATCCCATATATTGATTCTTTGGATTTTAGATTCTCCAACGAACATACACCTGCTTTTGTTTTAACACATCTTCATCCTTCAAGCATGCTCAAAATGACTTCAAACATTCCAAAAATAATGCAGAATCTTCCATGTTTTATAAGGTCTCAGCAGAATTAGATTTGTCGCACAATATGAGGGAGAAAAAGAATTTAGCAGAAGACAAATTGAAGGATATTGAAGTGGCTACTCTTTTGGAGGAAATTAATATTTATTTTCCTGCAACAAGGCATACACTGCTAATATGCTTTCCCATCCTCTACTGCTACCGTGGAAAGATCGTTCAGTACCCTACGAAGGGTTAAAACCTGGGTCAGGAGTACAATGGGTGATGACAGACTCACTGGGTTGTGTTTGATGAGTGTCCATCAAAATTTTTTGAAGAAAAATCGAGACTGTACAGTGAAGAAAGTTTTGGATAACTTTAGTTTAATCGCCAAGAAAAATGTTATTAGTTTAATTTAAATATAGTTAAAATCTCAAAGTTTTGTTTTCATTTGCCTTTTCTTTTTATCCTGAAATTTTACATTTTGGACGACCATAGACCATGGTTTGCCCCCCCCTATTATAAATCCTTGCTACGCCCCTGATGTCAAAATGTAACGGGAGAAATTTAAATGGTACAAATATTAAAAGACAAATCAATATTGGTGTCTTTCACTGACGTATAATTCAATTCATTGCAAGCTGCGCGTAATGTAAAATCCTACAAGTACAACTTCAAAAGAGAAAGTTCAGTGCATCAACATCAACCGGAGAAAACAAAAAAATTGGCGCGGTGGAAAACCATTTATTTGGAATTGAAAATAATGGGAAGAAACTAGATGTATCAAGTATGAGCCTCTATTTTCGGGAAAGAGATAACAATTACGCCTAATATAACGTTGACGGAAACACGAAGCACATTTAACAGACTATCTTTCACACCAATTCCAATAGGGAAGAAGAAAGAAAAATTCAGATCGAGCGGTAGCAGCAACTTGAGTAGTGTGTGTACCTATTGATACTGACTTTTGTTATTTGAAACTGTTTCTTTAGAACTTTGACATGAATAACCTCCACTTTCGGCATTGCAGTTTTGAATAGTTGACAGCTTTTTACGTATATTTTTTAGGCAGTTTCTTATTAATGAACTCAAAATTACCCGTTAAAATACAAACTAAATAACTCGATACGATGCAGCAAATTTAAATATGATAAATTTTAAAAATAAAAAAAAGTGATGATTTATAAGAAAAAACAGAATTATAAATATTTAAAGAGTAAATTTACGGATATAAAAGTAAGTCAAGCTTAGTCAACTGACGTCTGTGATAATGAATATTTCTTGTCAATCGCAACGATGCAAATTAGTTTTGTGGAACAAAAAATTAAAATGAGTGGAATTTTTATTTTATGTATAGAAAAAATTTTACCTGAAGTAAGAATTGTAAGTTTTCCTCATTATTAGAGGTTTATTTTCCTTTTGGCTTTGTTCACCCAATTTTACCATTTTTGCTATTGATGCAATTCACAAATTCACGTCTAAACAAATTGTCCCGATCAGGATTATCGGGATACTGACAATTTATTAACGATATTGTTTTTCGAAACACAATTTTTTCCAGAATCGAACTAATAATGAGGCAAGTAAGTTGATAACAATTTTAATAACATTTTAATGCGATAAGATTTTTGTATTTATATTTATATCAGTTGCTGTTAGTGAACTACATAATATTGAAAATATCGAATTTATAACAAAAATCTAGACAAATAACTGTTCTGCGCAGCTTTCATGAACTTTGAAACATATTTTCACACTATTTCTCGATTTTTTATAAGTGCTGAATGGATGATATCGTTCATAGTTTGTTCCTAAAGAATATCCGTCTTCACTTTTACTTGATGCCAGAAATGTTCTATGGTGTTGAATATACAAAGGTATGGAGGAAGACGAAGCGTATGTCCCTGTTTCTCAGCTAAACTGTCACATGCTTATTGTTTTTTAATAGCATATGATTTTAATACATCCAAAAGTTTCTTCTTCTTCTAATCAGGATGGAAATAAATATCATTTTATTACAAATATTCTTGAATTCAGTCTTTCTACTTGATGAGTTTGGTGTTGCTTTTTGTAGTAGACGGCTGTGGTAGCTTGGGTTATCTATTACAATTGCACTGTGGTCGGGAATATTTTTCATAAGATGATTTTGAAACCAGTTTTCAAAAAGTTCTGCAGTTGTATATTCATGATAATCCAAGCTTGAGTCCTTGCAGACAGCAGCAGACAATTTGGAACGAATCCGTTTTATGATCCAGCGTGAATAATAGTTATGCACTTTCCTTTGTTTGCAGGTGCCTTAGTCTTACAGTTTTTACTGGAATCAACCCATCCTTTGGAAACTGTGTATCGTGTGTCTCAAACCATGTTTCATCCAGGTAGATTATAGATATGTTTTCGGATCGGTACTTAGTGTCTTGAAGAAAATTGAATCTTTGGGATTCCATGACCACTTGTTATTTGTCATTTTTACTATATGTGAATCCCATTTTACTATTTACTATGTAGGGTGGCCCGGCTAATATTTATATTGGTGTCATCTTCTTCTAGCTTCCTAATAAATAGTTATACAGGGTTCTTCAGTAGTAGAAAGCTGAGAAACTGGTTGTCTTCGGACATGCCAAGAAATTTATTTATAAAATTAGGCGTCGAAAGTTAATTTTTGGAATATAAATATATATCTATCCGTTTTCAATTATATCTGAAGATTATATTATACTTATATTGCTTTTGGAAAAAAACCGAGCGAAAATATGTATTGAAATAAGTGTTGACCTAAACGGAAATTTTATATATAAACAATAACATTGATAAGAGCCTAACTATTTTAAGTGCTCTACTTTTTGACAAAATTTTAATGCGTCACTAGGTACCGACACATATTTGTATATATTTTTCGTAAGTAATCCAAGCTCATTTTCTGCCCTTGTGACGTTCAACTATTACATAAGCAGTAGGGTAGAGTTTGTATTTTTTAGATGACATGGTAGGTGGGTGGCTCTTAGTGATGACATAGTGATTAAGTCAGCTAGTTATTCACTTTTTTAATCATATGGCAACACATACATTGTCATATGCTTGCCTATGCTTGAAAACGAGGAGGGAGTAAATAAGTCTAGTAAATCTGCTTACGTAATACTTGAATAGCCCTTTTATATAATATACGTTATACCCACTATAAAATTGGCGTAGTTTCAGAATGAGATAAAAATGTTTCAATTCGGTACAAATGGAAAACTTCAAGTGGAATATTACAATAATTAATAACTATGTCTTACCGATACATAATAATCAAGGAAACGTTAATATCACAATTCAGGAAAATGTTGCTATTATTGACAAGATGTCACAATGTGTTTTATATTCAAGCAAACTGGAGTGTTTAATCTTTTAAAATGTGGTATATGGAGGAAGTAAATTTACGTGAGAACTATCGAATCTGTTTACACATCAGGATCTTTTGGACTAGAGCCGTTGAATGAAACTTTTTATTTAATTCAAAACCAATAGTGTGACACATTTTGTATATAGAATGGTTACTTCCAGTGTTCGTTGCGTCGTTTGAAAAAGTTGGCTCTTACGGAACGCCCGGCAGATGTAAGACAAAATAATGATAATAATGGTTCTCAAAACGCATCAAACTCACGATCCCACGCCTGCCTTCCACCGATTTATAAAATACTAACCTATTGCATTACTATTCGTATTTCCATCCATCTGGACCAAAACAACATCCTGTCGGAAGAACAGAAAGGGTGCAAACGAGATCATCAAGGCTGCAAAGATCAACGCATCATCGATTCAGTAATACTAAGACAAGCGCAAAAGGAACAGCGCAGCATCTACACGGCTTTGGTAGATTACAGGAAAGCATTTGACAGCGTTCCACATTCCTGGCTTGTTAAAGTTTTGCAAATTTATAAAGTACACCCCTCTCTTGTGACCCTATTGAGTTATCGATAAAGCTCCAGCGAACGAACTATCATTTACAAATAAATGGTCAATACCTCGAAACTGATGAAATTTCTATACTTACGTTGGTGAACTTACAGGGTGACTCCTTTAGTCCACTCTTTTATATATGTATACATTTTATATATGAATGACATCAAAATATATGCATCAAACCAGTGTCAAATTCAACATTCACTTAATATCACTGAAAAAATCTCCAGTAATATACATATGGGATTTGGATTAGACAAGTGCACGACCTTAAATATCGAGAACGGTAAAATTGTTAACGGAGATGTGTTACTACCCAATGGTAACATTATAAATGACATGCAAAATGGTGAAACCTATAAATATCTAGGATTTCCGCAAGCTAAGCTACTAGACCAAAGGCAAGCAAAACCCAAAATAAGAAGCCAGTTCACTCAAAGGGTAACTACTTTATTGAAATCCCAGTTGAAGGCAAGAAATTTCGCCAAAGCAATTAACACCTACCCCATACCGATCCTGACATAGGCACTCCTTTGGAAGTGGATAAAAAAAGAACTGGAAGATATTCAAAGAACAACGCCTACTAGATGAACAAACACAACTGTCACCACCCGACATCATCAGTTTCTGGTCGACTGGTCTACATCATCACGACCTCAATTTTGTCATAAGAGATCTAAACATCGTGTCAGACAAGTGCAGAAGGTGTCCAAAAACAACAGACGATACAAAACATTGCTTAGGATGTTCAGATGTTCAGCAATAGCTAATGTTGATTAACTTCGCAGGCACAATCAATTTTGCAACATCATCCATCAGAAGTGTGCCAACAAATTTGGATTAGTTAACACCTACATGCCTTATTACAAGTACCGTAATATGGGTGGCGGATATCCTGTTTTTCTGGTGGATGTTGCTGTACCAAATAACAACAATATTTTTAACAAATATGACGAGGCAATTGCAAAATACAAGGTAGGACAGATGTGACATGCAGAGAAAGTAGAGGTTGCCGTTCATTTTTTAATCTACAGGACTTATTCCCAAAACTCAACAAGACAGCCTCACCAAACTAGGTCTTCACAAAAATACATACATCGATCTGCAGAGGGCTGCAATTTTGAACACTTGTCACACTGTTGCATATTTCTGAATTATGTAACTGCGAATCCCATTTGCGTTCACTTACGCTCAGGATAGGTGAACATTATTAGCAAGGGCTGAGCAACTGTACACTTAAGATAATGATAATAATTGAAACTGCTTCCTACCGAGTGAGTCAACAATCGTAAATACTTAACAAGAAATGCCTATCTATATCTTTGGAATGACAAGAGATATCAGTTCGCGGTTTTGACAGATTAATAAGTCATATTATTAACTATTATTATTATTATTTACTGGTTGACTCTGTAGCAGGATAGCGCAGGACAAAATAGCGCCGCATAAAAATAATTATGCTTCATTACTTTACTACTATCTCATTCATAAAAAAAGGCTATAGTGCCAAGCTAGCATAATAGGGGATAACATATTTTTCATAAATAATAGTCATAACAACAGTTTTTATAAGTAAATTCAACATCGCTTCCCGACCATCTGACAGAGATCAAAGTGTAACTGTCTATAACAATATTAGAAAATAAAAAATGGAAAATAAGATCGACAATCAATATTTTTCATCATAATTCAACACATATCGCTTCTCTACCAACTGACACACAGTGTAGAAAACTAGAATATCATTATTAAAGGCAATGGTCATCATTACATTTTCATTATATTATTATTTACATTTACACTAGAAAAAATTAGTTACCATAGTTTCCCATAATTGAATAGTCAATTTTCTAAGGGTATTTCAACCGGAATTATTTGGACGCAGTGTTATTTTGTCCGACGCTGTTTTTGTTCTGCGCTATTTAGTCCGCCGCTGTTTTTACCTAGCGCTATTTTGACTAACGCTATTCTGCTACAGTGCTTTACTGGTTAGAGTTATAGCATTTTATTTGAAAAATCTATTAATAAAAAAATTTTATGGGATTTTCTTTTTTGGCAGAGAATAGGGTCAATTCTATAAGAAGTGGTTAAAAATTAACGGTACGCCGTTAAATTTGACAAAGTTTACGCTAATATAAATGTTTTGATCTATACATAGTCAGGAATATTATTCAAAATTTGACATGTATGGTATCCAATAAAGAGTTTTCCGTTAATACTTTAAAACTTAATATGCATATAGACTAGCAGAAATGGGTTAGAAGATTGTCTTATTTTTAACTGTGCGTTAAAATTTAACATTTGCTTACAGAATTGCACCTAATATATGTTGAAAAATCTTTTCTTTCCTCAGTTAGAACAAGATGTATTGTTAAACCAAAATTTAACAAGACGGTACGTACTCCATTCCGTTTTTCCAGCATAGCGAGACAATTTGTTAACCAACAGTTTGCAACTAATTGAATTGATAGCTAAGACCCAATCGAATGAGCTTCAAATTCTACAGACCTGTCTGTTCCAGATTTTCATATGGGGATATGTGAAAGATTAAAACTATACAACTCGATGCCGGCAAGTATGAAGGGATTTGAAAGTAAGTAACACAAGGCAGGTATATATTGGATAAAATTCCTCCAAAAATGTTGGCAGCAGCATTTGAGTATTTACTTGTTCAATTCCATAAAAGTATGAAATAATATGGAAGATACGCCGAACATTTGATTTAGTGCCCTAAAACATGTTCTGGAGTCATAATCAATTATTATTTCTCACTAGCTAATAAAAATATAATAATTGCTACTCAATATCTAAATCATAACAGTAAAACCGTTCGAATAATAGCTTTTAAAAACAATCACAACATAATGAGACACCCTGTAATTAGCAGCTACAAAACTTAATTGAATGATTTACTTCCCAACCATAACGTAAAACTTCTGGTTAGATGTAAACTAAACAAATTCCTATGTCTTACTTTTTTATAACGGTCAACATTTCGCCACATTCACCACTACCAATCACTTTTGATGAACCCAACGAATTAAAGCGGAATATAATTTTTCTCGGATCTTATTTTAATATAGTCTCGACAAATTTCCGAGGTTGTAAGTCATCCTTAGCTAACTCCAACTAAGCGTGACGGAAATAATGCCGCTTCAATTACCTTTTTACGGTCGCTTGATTTTCGGTTTTTAATAAATTAGAGCAAATTTCTTGTTCAATACAATTAACGATTGAAAAAAGAGGATGTTGGTTAGAAAGAACCTTCTGTACAGTTTGAGGAAATAGCCTGAAAGGAAGAGGAAGTTAAATTAATCGAATTGGATTTTTTTATATAAATTTTAAGTAATTTGATTTCGTCTCATTTTTAATATCCAAATTGCCATTTCCTAGTAAAAGAGCAAACCCGTACTTTACTCTACTTAGACACAAACTTATAAACCCTGTAAACTTCAAGTAGATAATTCAGAGAAATTAGGTATCACATACATATTCATGGGAACTTCTCAAAATCAATTTTAATCATTGACCACAATAACGAAATTACCATTCTTCTCTACGCTGATGATCTACTTATTCTCACATTGACCTTGGTAAAACTTAAAAAACATTAGAACAATACGCAAATCGCAACTTTCTTACAGAAGATCTATCAAAAATTGAAATATCAGTCAATTGAGGAAGTGAGAGGGAAGAACACACGCACGCGCTTGCCAATAAGAAGTCAGCTGGTCAGGCCTTTCGATAAAAATCACCAATTATGTAATTCGGAGGGTGTGATAATTATGGTTTTCGTACAACGCTGCCAGAGCTTGAAGAAGCCCATAACAAATTTGGAAAAGTGTTCATCTTTTAATATTCATAAATTGAAAAAATAATGTTAATAAGAAAAATCCAAGGAAACAAGCACATTAAAGAATAAACGTTCAATCATATTGTTAATAATAAAAAGTATTATCACTACATACTTAGCACTTTAGCTTTTTCGTAGTTAAGCGTGGCAATATCGAATATTTTCGACTGCATTCCTTTCACGGCTTCAAATAAACTTGCCAAAGTATAGAAATGTTTAATGCGACAGTACTAAGCGCCCAGGTATCACTGGTTGCCAGTATGGGAAATCAAATATCCAGGATATTCTCGAACAAGTTCAAGATAATTTTTTCAAAACACTTTTATGCTTTTCGAATAGTACACCGGGATATCTTTTACCTTTCAAAATAGGTAGGTTGAACATTTATTATATTTTTAAATCGTGCCTCAGTTTGAAACGTGAAGTTTCACAGTCGCCTTTGTTATTCTTCCGGTTGCTTTGCCGTATCGTATAACCAGGGACTTGGTGTCGAATTCGCAAAACTCGTTCTAAGTGGAGGTGGTTACTGTGAATCGAAAACAGCCATCTTTCTTTCCGATCTGAGCTGTCGATTAAAACTGACGTGGGCATTTCAACCGCTGTGGGATATATCTGCTAATATCATATAAAATTTTAAAGATCCTGATTATTTTTTCACTTATGATATTCCTACAGCGGTTGGCTACATAGATTTTTTTTTAACAACAAAAAAAAAGACATATAAAACAAAGTATCTGGAAATTGACATTTACCTTTACACCTATTTTATGTTATCATAATAACGGATGAGCTTCAAGGCATACCTCCACTGCTGAGGGAAATGAAAAGGCCTTCTACCTAATACTTAATACCCAAGAAAGCAGAGAGGCTCCCAAGCTAATACTTTCTCTGAGATAAGTAACTTTATACCTATACCAAGAAGTTTTCACCAAGGTCAACCTTTCAAGCTAAAATTCTTTTTCCAAAATTTGTAAAACTAAAGGGCTTCACCCACTAAAATTCTTTTTCTATAATTTGTAAAACTAAAGGGCTTCACCCACGGACATTGTTAATTTGTTTTATTATAGATTTACATATATTTTATATTTTTAAAATTAGAAACTAATTAAATTCATATTTATTGTTATTGCTTAACTTGTGGAATTTTATTTCAACTTCCTTCCTACTGAATTTATAGTCACACACTTCAAGATATCATATAGTGAATGCTTAAATAACAGGACAGAACTTTATTCATAGTTTCGGGGTTAACCTATTCTTTTTATAAAAAGTAAAAAAAACCACGTGGCGCTCAACTGATTTAACTACCTTTTCTTTTAAGCTACAGTTCTGTTTTTTTTTTAAGTTCGGCGAAAACCACCCCTGAGAATCATTTTTGAATACAAATATTTTTTTCAATAAATTATAAAGTACATTTCATTTGACCTCCAACTATTTTTAAGTTGTTAACGTTTCATTTGGCGCCCAACAATATTCAACTAACGTTTCAAGTTGGTTAATCAAAATTTTACAAACCAGAAAATCGTTTTTCTGAGACCACTATCGAAAGTCGTCTTTTGTATCTTGAAAAGCAACTGCAAAGTTGATGTTTTCCGCGAGCTGTCATAATTTGACATTATTGGCGCTGTTAAGCGAAAGTAACTTTGACGCTCGCATAAATTTATTTAGAGATAAAAGGGAGCTAGTAGTTATTTTAATATAAACTGGAGAATAAAATATTTAAGTTTATTTTCTAATATGTTAAATCATCCAACATTATTTATTTTCCGTAATAATTTAATGAGAAATAGGGAAATGTGGAAAATATCTGACATTAATGTAATAAGTGTTGCCTACATACATAGGTACACGAAACTGCAATCTAGAAACTGCTAAGTACAAACAATAGTAATTAATTTTATTTTAGTGTGATCGTGGAAAAAATCTCGTGTGTATTTCGAGCAGAAAGTCTTTTGGTAGTCTCGACAGATTGCCGCGCGGCAACTTTCTGTCTCGACTGCCAAAGTACTACTTTCTGCTCTTGATACACAAATAGCTATTTTCTACTACCGTGTGTAAAGTACGTACTTTAGACACATTTTCGAGTGCGTAAAACTTTATTTTACGCACTAGTGCGTGAAGAGTTTTACTTTACGCACTAGTGCGTAAAGAAAAAATTCCAATATGTATGTAGTTATAGATATCTAGTCTTATAAAAATATAGGTATAATAAACAGATATTAAATCTATGTTTTTTTCATAAATTGGGGATATAAACCAATAGAATTCGGTAAAGTAACCTAATAATTATTGTTAAATAATTATTGAGTACTGGAAATAATACGGTAAATAGGTATAAGTTGGCGGTGAGTGACTGACATTTCTTTGTGAATTGAATCTGACATTTAAAATTTAAATTGAGATCTTCCGACTATACCTAGAGTAAGCAATTGTATTTTATATTTAGGAATTGAATATTTTTAGAAAACTATGATGTTATTTTAGATTATTATAAAAAGACTCTTCTAAAGAAAAATTTAACTTACTTTACGCACTAGTGCGTAAAGAAAATTACTATTAAACTTTTGTATTTCAATTAAATATTCGCTAGTAGAAAAAATATTGTATGCAATTCGTGTGTAAAGACCTTTTTTTCGACTCATGTGATTGTCGACAATATTCACATTCGTCAAAAAAAAGGCTACTTTACACACTAGTTACATAAATAACTATTTTTTACTAGCGTGCGAAAAAGTCCACTTCTCCGCACTAGTGCGGAAAAGTAAGTTTGTTAAGTTTTTGGGGAGTATACCTACTGACATTTGAATGAAACATTTATTATTAAATACAAATCAACAAATTGATTATTTTTAATATTAATATTGAATTGTAACATTCTGCAAATTAATTGCAAAGGCTGAAATGTTTTCCAATGAAGTCAGATTTCGGTTTTTCACTGCTTTGTCAGCACTAATTTTCTTAATTTTTCGGTCATTTGGAAAACTAAAACCATACAAACATATTCATGTTAACTTTTAGGTTTTTTTCCGCATGCTAGCAGAAAAAATAGTGTACCTAACACGTGCGTAAAGTGACTTTTCCGCACGCGATTGCAGATGGCCGAAGGACGCGTTAACGGAGTATCACTTTCCGCACTTGTTAGGTAAACTACTATTGTGTCTTAATTTGCCGTCAAGTTTGTACGTCTTTTAAGCCAACATAGAATGTCATGAAATTCACTTTTAATGGAATCAGTTATAATGTCGATCCAAAAAAGCTTGTACAATATGTAATAGAAGCGATCTAGAGACCATATACCATCTATTATTTGACTGTCCCATATACATTGCTATGAAAGTATAGAATACGGTCTAGCTTCAAAACGAGACAAGTTTTGTTTAGAAACTAAATTATATAGATCCCAGTGCTGCTGAAATTATAGGTAACTATTTAGTAAATATTCTTAAGTAAAGATCGTTAGCTCTCTGTGAATAAGCAAGCTGAATCTTATCATCTAAATTATATTGAATATAGTTGTAGTATTTTTGGTTGTGACGCATTTTATTTTTTATGAACAATGAAGATTGAATTGAATTAATCAGATAAAGCATAGATTGTTTTATCATCGTGAAACAGAAGTATTAGATAATCGCTGTCTTGGAAAAAATAGTTTTAAAATCTGCAAATGACACTGATTCCAACCAAAAGTTGTTTTTTTTTGGTGAACATTCACTGGGTCCTGAAAGATCCATTGTGCCCCTTTCTTCTACTCGCTTCCTGAAGGAATTCTTAGACACTAGCAGCTTCTAGAGTCCTACTAAATTTGAGATATAATATGTTGTTTATGCAGGACGGGGCTCCTGCACATTACATCCTTAAAGTACAAAACTATTCAAACACATTTTAGAACTTTAGTTCTTTACGTTAGGTTGGAGCGCGGGGGGGTCGCGACGAAAAAGATCTGACCGTTACGTTACGTTGTTACGTTATGTGCCTTGAGCGCGTGGTCTCTCGCGCTCTCTCCTCAGTCTCAGAGCTAGTCTCTCGACGCAAAATATTGATTGTCAGTATACATTGTATTATTAATTACAGTTAATAGAATACTTGATATGTACTCTGTGCCAATCAACTTAATGACAAGATTTTTATAATTAATATTAGGTACTGTATATTTTTGTTAAATGAAGTTTCATCCAGAGAGAAATAAATAATTATATTAATATGTGTATTTATTTATTGATTAAAAAAATTTGATTATTGCTTAAAAGGAACTAAAGTTCTTACCGAGTGTCCGCGACCCGTTCTTCAATTTGTTTCTGAACGCTGGATTGGTCGTGGAAGTTCACTCCTTTGATCACCACGTAGTCCAGGATATAATCCCTTGAATTTCAGTATAGACGTTCAACAATGAATGATATAGTAATAAAACCCCATAAATGTGTCCGGCTTTGGCAAGAAATCAGAACAGCAAAAATGTTTTTACACGTGGCATTATTCGATATGATAATGGGAACTGATTGTACTAAAATAAGAACTTGCCGAATACAACTTGATGCCGATTATGGAACTATACACGGGTGACATGGTTGCACCTAAGATTAAACCCGAAAAAGATGGGGTAGTACTAACATGGGGAACCTGAATACTCAAAAAGACACAATCTGGATATCATTGTAGGTGATGATACCAGCGCACACTACAGCTGTTGGAACAACAAAGAGAACGACACCAGAGGTAAGAAACTATTTGACTATTTATGTACTACTGAACTTGATATTGCAAATATACCACTACATTTAGGACATTCAGGATGGAATCAATAGATGTTACTTTATGTACAGGGTTATTCATTATAAATTACCCACCCCCTATCATCGTTTTTATCACTTTTAGAATAAAAAGTCTTATATAAAAATTGTTTGGTTACAGCTGAGTTTTCTCAATATTCTATCAAAAGTTCAGTAGCGTGCAAATTTAAGGGGATACAAAAAATAATAGTTCTTTTTTAAATGGGACACCCTGTATATTTTCACATTTTTGGAATGGACTTTTTTTCTGATTTCGAAAATATACAATATGTTACCCCCACCTTGTATCGTTTTTGAGTTATGAAATGTTATAAATCTTAGTTTTAGTAATTACTGTGAATATGAGAAAGATAATTTATTAAAGTAAGCCATGAAAATGACAACTAATATGTTTGATAATTAAAATTTTTTATATAAATTAATATTAGAATGGTTCTCAGTAAGAAAGAAAAAGTCAAAATATATACCTATACAAAACAGAAAACAAAGATTTATTTGAGAGAATTTATAAATAATAACTTATAAAAGATATACGAGATGTCCACCATTATTGTAAATGCATAATTGATAACACCTTATTATATTATTTATAATAGCATTGCAGATGACTTCATCATTTTCATTTAGTTTGTTAATTTCAAGTTGAATCTTTGCCTTAATCACTTGTATATTATTATTATCATCAATACAATCTTCCACCTCTCTGTAAACCAGAAAAATGTCAATTATAAAATAAGTATTGGTTGTCATTTTCATAGCTTACTTTGATAAATTATCTTTTTCGTATTTACAGTAATAACTAAAACTAAGATTTACAACATTTCGTAACTCAAAAACGGTACAAGGTAGGGGTAACATATTGTATATTTTTGAAATCAGAAAAAAAGTCCATTCCAAAAATGTGAGAATATACAGGGTGTCCCATTTAAAAAAGAACTATTATTTTTTGTATCCCCTTAAATTTGCACGTTACTGAACTTTTGATAGACTATTAAGAAAATTCAGAGATGTAACAAAACAACTTTTATACGAGACTTTTTTTGTTCTAAAAGTAAAAATAACGATGATAGGGGTTGGATAATTTATGATGAATAACCCTGTACATTACGTGTCAGGGAGACGATAAGCAAGTGGCATAAAGTTATCTTAGAAGAATCGGGCTGTACAGGGATCCAAAGAGTACTGGCTGGATATCTTATAAAGAGGAACTGCTTTCTAAAATCCGCACACACCTAGGCAGAACAAAAAATGCTGAGGATTTAGAGGGAGCAGCTGTATGGCCAGACCACACTGACCCATTATCATCATAACTGTTCTATAAAGGAGAGTCACTTTACTTGACAGGCCATCTGGTGCAATAAAGAGATGTCATCGCGGAGGAAAGAAAAAAGACGCTTTTTTAACAACGCCAAAAAAGCGGGTAACTGGGATATAGCGTAGAAATTTAAACTAGGTTCATATAATATAAACATAAAAGCATCTAAAGAGAGAATTATGTGAGGACATGCAAGGTGTCCCTGACAGCGTCATAATTAACAATATTCTCATATTTGAAATAAAATAAAAATAACGTAGTGAAACGGGTTAAGAAGGCAATGATTTGAAACGTTTCAATTAAAAAAAACAGCCAATAAGATCTATCGTTAAAACTCAGTGATTCGATGGTTGTTTGACTATCGGATATGGAACGAAAACACTATTAAAGTCAAACTTAACCCAATTAAATCCCACTAATAAAAGAAGGTAATTTTATAATTACAGTGATATCAATTTATTTGTAGACATTAAAAGATGTACACTTTGACTAGATTAAAGGTAATCAAACTATAGAAAAATAAAGCAAGCAAATACAAATAGTAAGTAATTACACCGAAAACCTTATTCAAATTTAATTAAGAAGATAAAAATAAAAGTAGGTTAAGATAATATAATTTCATTTTATTTACAACATAATAATATTTTCTAGATGTTCAGTTGTAAAATATTCGGTTCAATGACATTAAACTTCATTCTCGTTAAACCAAGGATCATTGTTAAATTTTTAATACGTTTATAAACACCTGATTTCATCAGTGATAATTAATATAAAGGTGCTCCAGAGCTGCCGAAAAATATATTTTTCTACACCCACATGTATATTATCCATTTCCTGCACAGTTTACAGAATGGAAATGTAGGCCATATCGGTTAACTGAACGTATATGATTTCATATACATCCAAGAACGTATATGAAATCCACCAATCAGCATTCGCGTTTAGTAGGTACTCGTCACTCATATTTTTTTCAATTTTGAGAAATGTCAAAATAACTTGCCAAAAAAAGTCTCTCCCAGAAGCACTGGATCAAGAATATTTATTTACAAAAATAAACTTAAATAAAATAATCCGTATAAATTAATAACAAATACTAAAAACAGAACAAAATGGGTATTTAAGGGACTACCGATGTACGTCAGTTCTCATAAGAGTATGTAATAGTTCTGACGTTATATTGGTAAAAAGCCCGGTAGTCCAGTGGTGAACATACCAAACTCTCACGCGGTAGACCCGGGTTCGATTCCCCGTGAAGAAGTTTTTATTTTATTGTTAATTTCATATTCAAATAATTATTCTGCTTGATATTGATAACGACAACAGGTAGACGCTTGAAATATTTAGCAGAATATTCATTATTATAGATAAAGGTAACGGTACCCTTCTTGCGGGAGTCCGACTGGCAACATCTACTTATAACAGCATCGCATATTTAAAAAGGGAAACCGTAGCATTATACAAATTTTACATTTAAAAACTGTACGTTAATCACAAAAAATTAGTGAAGATATAAAATTGAACTGGTACGATTATGAATAAAATTGTTGAAAATTTTTAATTTCAAGTTATATTTATTTTACAGTTTATTCAAATGTTTATTTTCTAGATTTTTTTCTTGAATGGGTCGTAGAAAAAATATATTGTTCGACTCGTGTGGATTGTCCATATCGCACTCGAACGATTGAGCACTCTGCCTACGGCGGCGTGCTCAAACTTCGTCCTCGTGCGATATGGCCATCATATCCACACTAGTTGCACAAACTACTATTAGTTACAGGACACCCATGTACCTTTTAAATGGATTTGTCCACGACCACCTAATAATAAGTCGATATTTTACCTCCTAACAAAAGGTATATGGTACCCATATATCTACTAGAGTGAATTATGTTTCATAATACACTGGAGTGTATTATGGTTCATAATTCACGTCATGACAATTCAACACTCAAAACATTTCGTTACATAGTTCCGAAATAGGATTCGGGCTGAAGTCCTGGATGTGACGCTTGCGTCAAGTAGCGTTGTAAGTATGGTAAGGGACTGGCATGTTAATGATGATCCGTCATTGTCGGATCACAGTTACATTTGTTTCAGTTACAGGGTTGCTGTTGAAAAACAATCAATCAAGTATAGGGACCCCAAGACTACCAACTGGGAACGGTATAAACTGGATCTCGCAAGGAGGCTTGGCGGTTTCCCTAGAAACTTTAGCAATAATGATGAGATCGATTGGGCCATAGCGGAGCTGGGCTCGATTATTGTCTCGTCATATGAAGAAAACTGCGCCGAAAAAACGAGGAAGGAGGGTAAGGGCCACAAATGGTGGAACAAGTCTTTGGATTCGCTAAGGCAACATACCCGGCGCCTATTTAATAGGGCTAGGAAGACAAAGTCGGATCTGGATTGGG
>CAJUYG010001757.1:16529-53070 GCA_910591675.1 Galerucella calmariensis | reverse complement strand
TTGGGGTGACATTCACTGAGACCTAAAAGATCTATTGTGCTCCCTCACTTCTACTCAGTTTCTGAGGAGAGTTTCAGGAACTAGTTGTTCCTTTAGTCCTATTTCCCGGAGGAATTTTAGGATATCTGCAGGCTTCAACTTAGGCAAATGTTCCTCTTCTATCCAGTAATCTCCTAGGTGCTGTGCTCTAGGATTCTGAAATGCTGTGCAATTCGAAACTATGTGGATGGAGGTTTCTTCTTCCATTCCACAAAATCTGCATTCTTCTTCCTCCACTATTTTGAGCTTTTTCAGGTGCCCATTTAGGCGACAATGTCCCGTTAGGATCCCTGTTAAAACTCTTAGCGCAGTTTTACTTTGACTTATGTATTCTTTTGATCTCAACAGGTTGTAGTCACCCTTGAGAGTCTTTGATTGTATAAGCCCTACTATAGATCTTTCCAATGGTCAGATATTCTTTTTCTCGGCTTTACTTATTCCTTCCAATATTACATTGGGGCTGATTCCGCAAAAGGGTTCGCGCCCCCAGAAAGGTATTTCAGTCCCCCTCTTTGCTAGTTCATCTGCTATTTCATTTCCTTCTATTCCAGTGTGTCCTGGAATCCATAGTAAGGTGACTATATTCTTCTCGCCTAGTTCATTGAGTTTGTCTAGGCATTCCCACACCATTTTGGAACTGATTACACAAGAGCTCAGTGCCTTGATGGCTGCTTGACTATCCGACATTATGATAATCCTTTGTTTTCTGTATCCTTTATCAATATTGAACTGGGCGCACTTTCTTATGGCGTGGATTTCCGCTTGAAAGATACTTGGGGTTTTTCCCAAGCTTTCAGAGTGTTTGGTTCCTGGTCCGAACACTCCTATCACAGTTCCTTCTATTGCTTTTGAGCCGTCTGTGTACCATTGAATGGCATTCTTCTCAAGTCTGGTAATGGTATTTGGATCCCATTCCTTCTTGTTGCTCAATTCCGTAATGAATTTCTTTGAAAAGTTATACTTTTTCATCATACCGTCTTGTGGCGTCACCGACATGCTCCATCGACTATCATAGTACATTCACATTTATGTTTACATAACGCACAACTCAATTCAAAAGTTGACGTGTCTCGGCATTTTTTTAAAATTTTCTGAAATAATGACAAAGAATTTCATTCCATAAATGGTTTCTACACTGTATATGGTTTTATACCTATGATTTGCTTTAGAGGAGGATCCGGTAATGAAACTTCATCTTCTGTCAACAATTCGTTACAAAACATCTTCGCATTCAACGGAAGTAGATCTTTCATACGTTTTTCTGTACTTCTTCAAATTTTATATAAAAACTATGAACCTCATGTGGTTAGGGCTTTGCTAGATTCTTTAGCTCAATCAAGCTTTATATCGCACGAGTTATCTAATCGACTCCAGTTTCGAAACGCCCACTAACTTCATCATAAGGGGCATGAATGTATTTATTGCATCCAGCATATCTGCAAAATGTTAATTACAATTCCAAGGCATTTCAATTTACAAACAGTTTATTCGTTATCTTACAATGTACCGGTAGTTGATATTGAAATACCTACCCATCCTCTTAAAGCTTGCAGATCCTTTGTAAAGCTCGCTAAAATAGGAATGCTCATTGGAGCTGATATGTTCTGGAATTTTATGAGTGTAGACTGGTGGTGCTGAACCAATCAATGAATCACTCCCTCACAATGTAACATGAAGGTTGATGAAAAATACCGGTGACTAGTCATTAAGAGTGGACGAAATTAAAAAAATTTCATCTTTTCTTAAATTTGAGAGAAACAATAAAAGCTCAATTTTTCTCAGCACCCTTCTGGGAAGACATCTCAGAAGGAAGTTGGCAAAGGAAATTTTGCCATAGAAGAGAGGTTTGTCATCTCAAAATGTGACACACATTTAAGATTATTACGCTGCCAGAAACTTGCAACCACTCCTTGGAAGCATTATGATATACTTGCAGGTATTAGGAGTAGTTCTATGAGCAATTGTTACATTTTAACTCATAATTCAAAATAGAAAATCTGCTTACTCCATTTTACCATTCTGTAAGCATAATAAGCTTTGAAATATTAACGGAAAACTCTGAATTGTACACCATACCTGTTAAAATTTAAACCCTTATCTTGACTATGTATAAATTAAAACCTTCTTAAAGCTTAAAGTATGTCGTGCCGTTAATTTTTAACCCAATCTTATAGAATTGACCCCATTGTGAGCATATATTTGAACAGGTTTCTACAAGTCCCACAAATACCCCGAAGGAGGCCGGACATAACGACTTTCATCCACAAACCCCTGGAACATTACAGAGATATGCTAAGACTTCTTATAACAATACAGAGCTGTACAAAACCCAATCATGATGACTTTGCTGTGATAAATCAAGTTGTGCACGACTTACAGGTACAAGGGATTTTTTTATTGAGATTTTGAGTAATATGAATGTGATTTTTCTCATTTTAGTTAACTTATAGAGAAATAACTTCTGAATCAGGATTAATGGAACCTTCAGGAGAGGGTAGACCCTTATTAACAGTACAAGATTTAGAAAATAGGCTAGTTTTCACAAAGTGCAAAGTGAGTAATTATATTTGTTTTTAATTTACTTTTGAAAATAAAACGAATTATCCAATTTTTCAACAAAAACCAATATTTAAGTGTTTTGAAAGGTATTTAACATTTTATTACTTTTTTAAATGAAAATAACTGATTTCAAAGAATTTAATTTTAATGAAAAAATATACAGGGTGTACCAATCTTACGACAAACTTCGGTATATGGGTTATTTCGAGGGTTATTTTAAGAGATATCAAGAAATGTTATAAACAAAAATAGTAGATGGGCTGAAGGTCCATATTTTGAAATTATATCGAACTATACAGAGTGCTACATAACTCCGTTACAAACCAAACATGTGATTTTTCAAATGGGAACACTTGTCTATTATACCGAATTCGGATTAGCTACATTTTTTTGGAGCTTTTGATATTTGGTTTTGCCACGTTATACAGAGTCCTTCAAAAGATATGGACACGTTTATGTGAAAATCGTAGGTGAATCAACGCTGTGCAGCTTGTTGTACGTTGAAGAAAAAAAATGTATTTTGCCAAACAAAGTTTCGTAACATGATGCAATATCTCCGCATCCTATTAAATTTCAATTATATTCTTTCTTATATACAGGGTGAACGGAAACTCGAACCTGTCATTTTCTTTCTTCTTTCAAATGGAACACCCTGTATTTTAAAGCAAAAATAGAATCTTCGATTATGTAACTTTAATTTTTGTCAAGCATTCCCTATACCCAAAGTTTATAAAAACAGAGTTATCTGGTAATATTTATTGTAAACTATTATTATTGACCTATTATGTGAAAGCAATAAACGATGTATATAACAAAAAATCCGAATTAATTTTGATAAATGATTCATTCTGACCAAAACTAGCTACCAAAAGTATAATTCTAACCATAATATTAAGCTGAAGGTTCAAAGTGTTCATCGTTAACATCAATGCAATGCTGTAAGAGGGGGCCCAACTGATTGGCCAGCTCGGTCACCCGATTTAACAAAAGTATATCTATTTTTTTCGGGTCTTGTAAGAAATAAGTCCATAAAATTCCCGGCTATTAGAGGTAACATGAAAAGGATAATTAGTGCGGCATTTCGATCTGCTAACGTTGATATGCTGAGAAATGTTAGTCAATCATTTGAACTATTCTGCAGCATTGCATTGATGTTAACGGTGAACATTTTGAACCTTCAGTTTAATATTACGGTTGGGATTATACTTTTGGTGGCTAGTTTTGTCTAGAATAAATTGTTCATTGAAATTTATTATTAATTAGGATTTTTTGTTACATACAACGTTTAATGCTTTCACAGCAGCAGTAGTTATATTTTACAATAAATATTACAAAATAACTGTTTTTATAATCTTTGGGTATAAAGAACGCTGGACAAAAATTATAGTTACATAATCGAAGATTCTATTTTTGCTATGAAATACAAGGAGTTCCATTTGAAATAAGAAAGAAAATGACAGGTTCGAGTTTCCGTTCACCCTGTTCACAAGAAAGAATATAATTGAAATTTAATAGGATACGGAGATATTGCATCATATTACAAAACTCTGTTTGGCAAAATACATTTTCTTTCTTCAACGTGCAACAAGCTACAGAGCGTTGATTTACCTAAGATTTTCACATAAACGTGTCCATATCTTTTGAAGGACTCTGTATAACGTGGCAAAACCTCATATCAAAAGCTTCAAAAAAATGTAACCAATCCGAATTCGGTATAATATACTGGGGTTCCCATTTGAAAAATCATATGTTTGGTTTGTAACGGAGTTATGCAGCACTCTGTATGGTTCGATATAATTTCAAATTATGGACCTTCATCACGTCTAATATTTTTGTTGATAACATTTTTTGATATCTCTTAAAATAAACCATATACCGAAGTTTGTCGTAAGATTGGTATATGGAAATTCTAAATTATTTTGATAATTCGATATCTGAAGTATCATCATTCAAACAGTACAGATAGTTTCATTCGACATTGTAGTATGAGTAGATTCCACAAAGTATATTCAATTCAACTTTTTTATTCATTTATCCAAATACATTCACCACAGTTCATTTGCCTCGATTAGTGAAATTTTATTTGTAATTTTTGTTTTAGCCCTTCGTATTAAATAAACCCGGTAGGCAGTGGATTTTTGGTGGTGATTTAGCCAGAGTTGAAGGCAGAAACGTTCGCCAGTATTGGACGTTGTTGTTCAGTGATCTTTTGTTATTCGCAAAAGCGTCAAGAGATCGCGTGTTATTCGTTATGGAAGATCCTTTACCATTAGCTCATATTTCCGATATGTTCTTTAACGTCAGAAAAAAAGGTAATGTCTGATTTTTTTGTGGTTTGCAAACTTCAACACATCAAATGTCACAAAAATAGGAGCATTTGCAGGCCAGCGTCATATAGTCAATATCAGCGAAGTCATTTTTTCACTAAATTTCATGTGTTCAAGTATGAAATTTTTCTTTAATTGAACAGCAAGGAAAAATAGCAGCTATCCAGGTTATATTTCAAGTATTGAAAATCATGTATATATACGTATAATTTCGAATGAAATTTACAACTTTATATGGTCACCTAAAACGTCAATTGATGGGTCGTTTACCATAAAACCCTGTTTTAGCATGTGTTGACTAATTGTTAATAAGTTGTGTGGTGATTTCTGACCTCCATTTCAATGTATAAATACACTTTAAATTTAACGCTTTGTGATGTTTTATTATTATTATATCATATAGACAAACAGAACAACATGTTATAAGTATTTTTTGACAATAATTACACCTTTATTTTAATTGAGAATGAAATGAAAAGATTAGGAATAACACTACTTGCTGTTGTGGCAATACGATGACGCTTAAGAAGTTCTGTGCCTTGTGACAGGTCTACAACTGGTGAGATTGGCTTCTCCAAGTCTTAGTCCACTCCTTCGTTTGTTTGCTTTGGTTTTTAAAACGTGCTGAAGTCGATTTATTATTCCAACAGTTACCTATATAAAATGACGATTTCACAGACTTTGTGAGATGATAGAACAATTATCACTTGCGCTAACTTAGCGTTGGGACCAGTTTTAAGTCGTCTGGTGAAAGCTCCAGTTTCCAAAAAGCGTTTAAAAATACAGTTTACAGTGCTATTGGATATATTATGATTTGTGACATCTGCTATTTCGGTATCAACAACCATATTTTTTAGATTTAATAAGCGCAGCACTTCTTCAACTAACACGTTATTTGATCTCTCAGATTTTGTTGGATAATGAAAACAACAGAATTCTTGTCATGTCCCCCGCACTGTGAAATGATACAATTTTTTTAAATAAAGGTTCAATTAATTTTAAAATATACTTGAAACATGTTGTTTTGTTTGTGTGTGTGATATTATGATAGTGATAAAACTTTTGGATTGTTTGAATAAATTATATTGCTCCGTTTTTCGTGAGCCTGGTATTCACATTTTTACGTCTAAAATTACCTGTTTCGTGGTCCAGATACTGAATTTAGGATAAACATCAATCCGGAGGGTAAAAATGCTACAAGTCCAACTGTTCATTGCGGTCCTGATCTATCAAGAACCCCAAAGAAAAATGCTGCTAGGAAAACTGTTATTTTACGAGCTCCCACACCAGAACTTAAGGCTGTTTGGCAGAATTTACTTCAAAGACAAATGCAAGTATTTAAAATGATTTTTTTCAAACAAAATATATTTTTCATGAACTTTTATATTAAATTTTCCGTAGTTTTTATTAAAAAAAAAACTTTTTGTAGTAAAATTAGGTAGAGTTCTAGAATTTTCTGAGGGATATTTATAAATTTTCAAGATAGATTTAGGTCTATTTAACTAGACTATAGTTTATACAGCACTAGATATCTACAAATTTCTAAATGAGTGAAAATCTCAGATTACTTGGAAGTGAATAAATGAAAAAGAATGCGCACATTACCGAAGTGAGCAAAAATAATTGAAGATTTCAGATTAAAAGAACGCACCTATCATCCCATGAATATATATAGAATATTCCAAATTTCTTGGAATATATTTAGATATCTTGTGCTGTATGGGTATATAATATTACAAAATGGTTACAATTACATTTTCATACAGTTAGTATTTACGCTAAGTGATTGTCTCTTCAAAAAATTCGTAGTATATTAAAAAAATATGTAGATTGTTATTAAATATACAAAACATAACTTCTAGTGGTTACTCTACAACATGCTCATTGATAGAATTTGATCTTTCCGGTATTTTCAATAAAAGTAAAAGTATTTTGCGTCTGAAAAACAGCTGTTTTTTCTTTTTTTTTTCTACTTATTCATCAGCTGTGGGGTTGGGGCTCAGGAACGCCGATGAACCTCGTCACCGTGGGACTCTACAAGAAATCACGAGGGGAACGAAAAAAACTCCGCGCCCGGGGGTTTTTCGGGTAACTGAATTCAAATATGGCATCGGCGAACCCCTCCGGACACCTTATGCACCCAAACCTCGACCTGGACGTCATCCCCGAGAACTTTCTTGACAATATCGACAGCCCGGAAATTATTGGAGGCGTGTTTTTTGAGACGCGAAATCAAAATTTCACGTCAAAAACGACCCTTTCACCATATGCTGCACCGGAACCTGCGCTTGAACATCGTCTCCGAGGGTTTTCCAAATAAAATCGAAAAAAGGTGGACCGAAAATCGTTATAAGGGGTTTTTGGACCGTTCGAGGCCAGGGTACAGCGCACCAGGTGTTCAGGGAGTCGTTGCTGCGCAAAATTCTGATTAAGCGGCCAAAAAAACCCCTTATAACGATTTTCGGTTCACCTTTTTCGATTTTGTTTGGAGAACCCTCGGAGACGATGTTCAAGTGCAGGTTGCGTTGCACCAGGTGGTGGGAATGTCGTTTTCGACGTGAAATTGTGATTTCGCGCCTCAAAAAACACGCCTCCAATAATTTGCGGGCTGTTTTTGTCGATATTGTCAAGAAAGTTCTCGGGGATGCGATGTCCAGGTCGAGGTTCGGGGGCATCAGGTGTCCGGGGGTGTTCGCCGATGCCATATTTGAATTCAGTCACCCGAAAAACCCCCAGGCGCGGAGTTTTTTTCGTTCCCCTCGTGATTTCTTGTAGAGTCCCACGGAGACGAGGTTCATCGGCGTTCTTGAGCCCCAGGTGTCCGGGGGGTCAATTTCAACATCATAATCGTAATCAGCGACCTTGAAAACCTCCGGGTACCCGATTTGAGCCAGTTCTGACTCTTATTTACAGAGGCCTCCCAAAAGATGGATTTTTGGCATGCATTTTTGACTGCAGCGATGCAATTCCCGATTTGTAATGGGAACAAAGTAGGTACATTTTTTACAAATAATTTTCCGAAGTGAATGCTAAAAACCGCATTCCGATCCGTCTTTAGTGAAAAAATTCCGAACTTTGAGCCTTTTTTGTGCTTTATCCGCTCGACTATTCCTTACTACAAATACCACATAATAATGACTAGTTATGTTTTGTGCTTTGTTTTTAAGCAAGCTATGACAATCACTTAGTAAAACTGTCAATAGTTTTTTGTTATTGCGCACGCAGCTTTCATTTGAACTCAGGCATGGACGGCAGCTCTGTTAGTTCTCCATTAGAATCTCCCGAAGTCCCAATTACTTCCTCAGTGGCGACTTTGCAGTCGGCAGAGTCTCTTTCGATACGTCGTCAGGTGCGTCTAGACATTACCAAGCCTCACACGCAAAGCAAACAAGATATCCTTACAGTTGAATTTCCCATCCTTGATACCGATAAACCCTTCATACAACCTCAAATTTCCTTGGATAAAACACCGGAAACACCCAGTGCGAATATCTCGTTTCATTCTTCCTCGGAGTTGTCACAAGCCTTCACGTCGCATTTCACCTCTGAAGCTAGTTTACTTCCGAAGCAAATTAATATCCGGGATGACGAAGCATCCCCGTCTGCTATTCTCACGCCCAGTACTGAAGCTCATACTGACGATCAGAGCGAAGAAACTGACGATTTTAGACTCGGTGACGAGCCTTGGGATGTTAGTCAGTTCAATTATGATATGAGCTGTTTGAATATTGACGGGTTGTCACAAAAAAGTTGAAATTCTCAATAATATCGACTGGTAGCTCCTGATCTCGTGAGTTGTGATTTTTCTAGATTGATATGCTCAATGAAAGGTTGTATGGTTCTTGTGCTTGTAGTGTACAGGGTGTTTTGCTTGGTATATGGGAAATAATAGGAGACAGATAATCGTATATTTTTTGTAACTGAATAGATCCTCAGTATATTCATAGCGGAAATTGTGAAGTTCTATGGATAATTGAACATGTTAAAAAGACAATAAATATCACAGGGCGACACGAAAGTGTCTTGGAAATCAACGGAATTGCAATGGCATTCTTTCAATTTTTGAGGTAAGTAACTGGATAATCTGGAAAATCCAATGAGTACTAAGGAATACCAATTAGGCAATCCAGATCACGTGACCTAATATGGCCGTGCAGGGCAAACAATTTAGACAGATAGGTTAGTTTTGTATTGTCTATTCAGTCATTAACAGTGCTCAAGACTTTTAAGTCGAATTTATTAGTATATTTTGCTTCAATTTAGTATATTTTATTAGTGTTTAGTATATTGTTCATTTGATTAGTATTTTTTATTTATAATATATCACTTTTCTTAGTTTTTATAAATATTGTTATTGAACAAAACTGAACAAAATGCCTGCTACATACAGCCTGATATTTGATTTTTGATTCTGTTAAATCATCTCTATTGATTGCTGCTAACCACATTTCTCTTCGCTTCTTACTTAATTCATTATTGTGCACCAAAAATGTGTTCTTTAAAACAGCTGGGACCTTAAAAAAGCTTACTTGGTCTCGGTTTGAACGGCTCCCACAGCCGACTACAATACAAGTTGTTGGCATTTTGAAGTAGGTGTTTCAGTCCTGAAATCCGTAAGCATAACAGTTAAATACTGCAGGTGATATCTTCCAATTCAAGCAAGTGAAATTTTAATGCCAGCAATTTCATAAAAGTTCCACGTTCATTATAATATTGTATATGTTTTAGTCAGTGTGTACTTACCCGTGAATATTAAATAATAGTTCTTGATAGTCTAAAAACCACTAACAAAAAATAGTATATTATTAAACGAGCAATTTATGATAGCCATAATTCACGATGGGTGACGTTTGCGTCACGAGCCGCAGGCGAGGGGCGCAAGTCACCCAAGTGAATTATGGCCATAAATTGCGAGTAGAATACTATACTTTGTCCACGACACTTAATTTATTTATTAATAAATAAAAGTCAGTAGCGATTTGGCATATTACTAACCTGAAAATGTTGTGGCAGCTACTTCAAATAATTTGACATATATAGAGATGGGCGATACTGTAGAAAGTATCAATACAACGTACCGTTATAAATATATTGTTTTGAAATACTTAATATTAGAAAATATCGTTATGAAAAGTATCAATACTAAAAATTACAATATTTTATAGATACGATATATGTCAGAAACAAATTTCCTGAACAAAATACACAGATTTAATAGTTTATTTCATATTGTACCCCCATCTCTAGTCGGGAATTATGAACCATAATATGGGTACCATATACCTTTAGTTAGGAGGTAAAATATTGACTTATTATTAGGTGGTCGTGGACAAATAATGTTCTTATATAGGTACACAACCAAAAGTTGGTCCTAAATTGATATACCCAGCTTAAAAGTTTTATAAAACTGAACTTTTTATTGTATATTATTAGTATAGAGACACCAAAGCAAAATAAAAGCACCTTTCTCCAAAATAAACACTTATGTATACCAAAATCCACGGTCTACAATTGTATTAAATCACATTTGTTTGCCATGTGTCGCCATATTGAATTTCATTTGACAGGTCAATGGATTGCCTAATTACATTCTTTAACCAGACTCAGGAGAAACTCAAAAATTGTCATTTGCTTAGCGACAAGGAAGTATCTTGGAAATTGACGGTATCGAGATTCAAAAAATATTTTTACCTGTTCTAGTTTTGAGATGGTAGGTAACTGGAAGATATGAAAAAGTTATACAGGGTGTCCAGAAACTCTCCTGCCAAACGGAAACTACAGTTACTGGAGGTGATTTTAAGTCGACTTAGCTCAAATTGCCTCAATCCAAAAATGCTTCCTAAGGGAGCTATAGCCTCCAATTGTATCTGTAATATCAACAAATTGTACAGATATATAATCATTGTATATATAATCATTGTATCCTTATACCCTATAGGTGTCGGATTTACATTTTAGATTCCATAAACAAATTTTTTACATGTTTTTCTATCTTTTGCTAAAGTTGATGCTTCTCTCCACGTCGTGCTTCTATGTTGTAATATGTTACCCATCACTGTATTCCATGCCTGTCTTGGTCTGCCTTTCTTCCTTTTAATCTGCGACTTCGCGTCGTATAGATGTTTCACTTGTCTGTTATTATTCATTCGTTGCATATGTCCCCACCAACTTAATTGTCTCTGTTCTATAAATTGTACTATAGGTTCTACCCCTAAATCTTCTCTGATATGTGTGTTTCTAATTCTGTCTTTCCTAGTAGCTCCTATTATACGTATCAAATATTTCATTTCAGCGGCTTGTATCTTACTTTTCTGTGCATTTGAGAGATTCCACAATTCGCTTCCATACGTTAGTACTGGTCTGTATATGGTTTTAAATACTTTGATTTTTGTTTGATTTGAAATTTTTTCTCTATGATGAATTTTCGATTCATGGCATAATACAGTTTTATTGTCTTGCTTATTCTCTCGTTGATTTCAGCTTCCTGTTTTCCAGTTTGTTCTAGTGGTACTCCAAGGTATTTGAATTCTTCGACTTGTTCGATTTTTATATTGTCTATTTTAATATCAGTTTTCGTATTTTGGTCTCCTATTATCAATATTTTTGTTTTAGTAGTATTTATTTTCATGCTTTCTTCTTCCATTGTTTTTTCCATATATTAAGATTGTTTTGAAGTTGTTTCTCAGTACCTGCTATTATTACGACGTCGTCTGCAAAAACTCCGTACGATATTTCGACTTTTTTTTTTATATCCTACAAACAGTTTTTTCACTCCACTTCCACATTTCTTGATTATATTGTCCATATGTACGTTGAATAGTGTTGGGCTTAGTCCTCCACCTTGTATTAATCCCATCTCTGTTTTGAATCACTCTGATTTAGTGTTATTTCGTATTATATAATTGATATTTGTTTTATATAGGTTTTGAATAATTCTCATTATTTTCTTGTGTACTCCTCTTTCTTTCAGGCCGCTCCAAACTTTCACTCTGGGTACTGTGTCGAAAGCTTTTTCAAGATCTATGAATGCTAGATATAGATTTTTATTTCGCAAATGACGTTTTTCTATTAATTGCCTGATCGTGAAAATATGATCCTGAGTGCTCCTTCCAGGTCTAAACCCGTTTTGTGCTTTTGATAAATGTGGTTCTAGTATCGGTTTAAGTCTATTGTTTATTATTCGTTCAAATATTTTCATAATAGTGTTCAGTAACGTTATTCCTCTATAGTTATTACAATTTTTTGGTTCTCCTTTCTTGTGTATCGGTGTTATTAATGTTATTCCCCATTCGTCCTGTATTTGTTCATTTTTCCAAGCTTCATTTAGTATAGTGAGTATACTTTGAAATCTTATTTCTTCCAAGTAATCTTATCATATCCTGGTGCTTTTCCATTTTTTAGTTGTCTTATCACGCTCTTTAGCTCTTCAATTTTAATTTAATCAATTTCAATTTCTTGGTAGTTATTTTCGTGTTCAGGTACTGCTGTATTTTCCTCAGTACTCTGCGTTTGTTGTCCTAGTAAGTCTTGGAAATATTCTCTCCATCTGGACATGATATCCGTCTCATTTGTTAATATTTCTTGATTCTTGTTTTTGATGTAGAATTCAATTTCTGTTTTGTGTGTTCTAAATGATTTCAATACTTTGTTAAATAGTTTCTGGTTATTTGAGCTTTTTGTTTCCATTTTGTTTCCAAAGTCAATCCATGACTTTTCTTTTTCAGCTGATACTAAGTCTCTAACAACTTTTCTTTGCTTTTTGTTTATGTCGTATTGTTCTATCGATATTTTTGTTAGGTACTCTTTCCACTCTCTCTTTTTTTAACTTCTTCTTTTATATCTTTAGCCCACCATGCTGTCTGTTTTTTCCGGTTGCCGATTCTACAAGTACCACATGTTTCAGAAGCTGCACTAGTGATTACGCTGTTGAAAATATTCCATCCTTGCTGTACATCCGATTTACTTATATCAAATATTCTATTCTTCAGCTTTGTTTCTGTTTCCTGTTGATATCTTTTCGCTGTATTTTTATTCTGAAGTTTGTAGGTTCTTATTGAAATGTGATCTTTTTTTGTTTGTGTTATTTTTTCTACTTCTTTGTTGTTCTTTTTAAGTTTTGCTACTAGTAAATAGTGATCGCTGCATATTTCTGCACCTGTCATTACTCTTACATCTAGTATATTTTGTCTTTCTTTTCTTTGTACCAATATATTATCAATTATTGATTTTTCATTTCTGCTTGGTTGTACTCTGGTATATTTGTGTATATCCTTGTGCTGATAGAATGAATTTGTGATTATCAAATCTTGTAATAGACAGAATTCTAGCAGCCGCTTTTCGTTGTTGTTGCGTGTTTCTTCTCCGTGTTTTCCTAATATTGTTTTGTATTCATTGTCTTTTTTCCCCACTCTATTGTTGGAGTCACCTGCAATATATACTGTACCTTGTGCATCTTCCGCTGTTGTTAAGTCTTTCCAAAATTTTTCTTCATCAGCTGTCTTTTCGTTTTCGTCTGGACCATATATTGATATAATTGTTATAGTATTTTCGGTTTTATCTTTTAGTTCTACCAATGAAATTCTTCCAGATACAGCTTTCCATGTTATTATTTGATGTGACAGATTTTTATTTATTATACAACCTACTCCTGCTGAGGCCCTTTGGCTCATCGGCACTCCACTATATAATAGCTTTTGTGACCATTTGGTAGTACTATTTTTCCTTCTCCTTTTTTCTTAGTTTCGCTTAGTACTAATATTTCTAATGCTGTTTCTTCGAATTCATTTATTAGTTCTACTTCTTTGCCTTGTAAGCTTCTAACATTCCATACTCCCAAACCCCATGTTTTTGTAACCCCATGTTTTTGTTTTATTCGTATTTGTATTTTGTTCAATTCTTCATTGTTTTTTAAAGCTCTTATATTTAGTCCATTTTTCGTATTCTTGTCCTTATTCTTCGCTCGGTTTTTTTGTTCACTCTCCATATCTGCTATAACTAGTTTTTTCGTGTCGTTAGTTTAGTTATTTTTCTTAATTGGTTTTCGAAGCTTTGTTGCTGTGGTGATCTGTCTTTTATTGTACAGATACTGGTAACAAAAGTCGTAAGTATTTAGTTGCTTACATTGTTTTGGAAATTGGATTGGATTTGAAAGGAGAGAACATTTTTCATGAAGATTATCTTGAATTCTCCATTATATATATTGATTATACCAAGTTTGAATATCTTAAGTAACGGTATTTTTGAATAATATGAAGAATACTCATATGAGGACGTCTTCTTCAAAGGGCTGTAGCTCCCTTAGGAAGCATTTTCGAATAAAGGTAAAAGCACTTGAACCTCTCAAAAATGGCAATGTAATTGATAGAAAATCTGGAAAAGTTTGATGAAGTACCACCGTCCAATAGCAATGGTAAATTGCCAAAGCTCGACCTTCTCAAAAGTAGTGGAAATCCTCCAATCCTCCGAAAAATTTCAAACAGCATTCATTTAGTTTCAAAAGATAGTGGGTATATGAAAAATTCAGAGGAAGTCAGAAAAATTTGGGGAAAGTTAGAGAAATTTCCAAAGATTAATCCCTTAATAAGTTCTAAAAAATGTTGAAAAAAGGCTGCATTGTTATCGGTGTCAGAAGGACCCGGAAGGCAAAAAAGATGTTTGAAGAAAAACCTTCACACCTTCCTCAGAGGTGGTGAAAACGTTTTCAAGATTCAAAAGGTACTCAAAATATTTCGAAATACCTATTTCGTTGTTTAGTTCTGTAGCCACTCAGCAGAAAAATGAAAACTCAGTTTTATTAATTTCCATACCTAAATGAATTTCTTAACTTAACGGAAATGACTTTTTTCAAATTGCTTCCACGACCCGATTCCAGTGGAAAAACTTAGATAAAATAAATTATATTTTTTATTCTTCATAACCGCCAGAGATCCATTCCAACCTACTTTTAATGCCTCATATTTTGAAAAAGCATACTACTCGTTAAAACAACCTGTACAGTACAAGTACACTCTTGTCCTAGTACTTCACTATAGTGTAATACAAGGTTTCCAAAATAATGAACAAGCATCTGATATTTTATAAGTGAAATCTTATTCTATGGAAAACTTTACTGTGAAGATGTTTCTTTTAAAATTCGTACATTTTTTTAAAGAATAGTTTTCATTGTCGACTACAATTCAATACGTGTTAATCATTATGGATAGTCTTTGTGTAGATATTCAACAAAAAAACCTTAGAATTCAAATGTCTTAGGCTTACAGTACCTGTACTTATCCGTCGTTTATTTTTGGACATATACTACATCAAGAGATCAGTAATATTATAAATATTGAGGTTAACTTGAAACCTCACTTCATGTTTTTTATTTATATACTTAATTGTCGACTACAACTATCCACAAATACTTATATTCCCTTCGCCTTCGGATAGTTGATATACATAGGTTCCTAGATTACATCATATTTGCCAAGTCCTACCCTAACCTACTCCTTGTTTCGAGGTTTGTCCAAAAGCTGATTCAGTCAGATACAAAAATGATGTTCAGAATAAAGAATTGACGGTGATTTTTAAGTGGGGTTATCAGACAACAGGAATTATTAGAGAATGCTTTTTCGACAAATGAAAAATCAAGCACATTTTTCCTTGATGATATTCACGATAGTCTATTGATAAAAAAAATGTACTGTACATCATTTTTGTACCTGATCGAGATATTTGGTTTGGTGTAGAATAGATAGAAATATTTAGATAATTGAATTTTCTGTATCGATGTCGATGTTGCTACAATCTAAATCTACTTTTTATAGGACATGATTATTCACTGAACATGAACATTGGGTGGTTTTGTTTACAATGTCACGATAACCAAACAGAATAGTATATTACATATCTAGAGTGGTAAGTGGCATATTACGTGCGAGTAGAACGGTAATTCTACGGTAATACGGTAATTCTACGAGCATGTAATTGCCCTTACCACTCGAGTTGTGTACTATACTTTATCTACGACGAAATTGATTTTTTTTCTTATTAATTTTATGGAAAAAGTGCAATATAAACATATTTCAGTCATATACGAAGTGAATCAAACAATTTTGTTCAAACCACATGATATCTTTTGCAACTCAATTTGCAAGCATAAAATTAAAAATATTTTTTGTAAAAAAAAAAATAAAAAAATGGAATGCCGCCTGCGGGGTGCGATCCCGGGACCGTGAGACCTCTGGTTTCGAAACCAACGCTTAACCATCTGCGCTGTCAGGCTTCGGTACGAATATTTGCTCTAGCCAAGTACAGTTTCGACTCTTGTAAGTAAAAAAGAATAGTTGAAATACTTTAAATGAATAAATATTCATTATTTTATTATAATTAAATTATTTGTCCAAGGAAAATACTAAAGTAATAAGGAACAACCACTGCCTACAAAAGATATGACTTTTAATTTAGTACTTACTTTCATTAATAGATAAATTTCACTTGCCGCATTGTCCGCCGCTTCCAATATTTCTGGCGGCGTATTTTCAATTTCATCGAAATCTGATGAAGACATACCTGCTAAATAATAATTAAAAATTATTATTTTTATTTTCACACTCAACTTGTTGTTCTTACTTTTAATTTTTTCACTGTTTTCTTTTATCTAAAAGTGACGAATTTAATAACTGGGTATTCAGTAGTGACAGACAGCACAAAACACAGTCAGAACTACCAACATAAATTTAGTATTATACTAAAATTTCCTAACGGGTGCATGTAATAACATTACAGCACACTCATTACCGCACACTTGCTGTAAAGTTCAACTTACGCTTTTAGTAAGGAGTTAGATAACTAATGCTTTACATATAAGGAGTAGGTAAATTATTAAAACGCATCTGGTAACACTTTAAGTTGTTAACGACTTATATTTCCATTAGATCCTTCTGATTTTTGTGCTGGACTAGTTTTTGCAAAGGACGTTCCGCACATACAAGGCGGAATGGTTGTCCTACTTATTTTAGTCGAGTAGTTCGTCAACATCTTGACACCGTTTATAGTCATCGATGCGGACTATGAGTCAGTCAACATCTCCCGATTTTGAACAATGTGATTCTTGTTTTTGGGTCTACTTAAAATCGATCAATCAATCTGCTATTTCAATACAATGTATTCAGTTGTAGGAAGATAGATGGTGTATGTTATAGGCAATGTGTATAATGAAGGAATTCTATACAATACCTAAGAAATGTATAGAATGCCGGAGTCGTTCAGGCAATGTATAAAATGATATTCAATAGTTCAACTATTTTACACTTTACCTAGGAAATGTATAGAATACCTAGGCATTGTATAGAATGCCACTTGAAGCATAGGTATTGTATGTAATCGATTTCACATAAAAAAAACAACCAGTTTTCTTATAAGTATACTTTAAATTAACTGTTGGTAACATAATTATAATTTGAAAGGAAATAAAATCTTAGGTAACATCTTTGAACGAACTAAAATGAAGTAATATTAAAATTGCAATCTAGTAACCTTGTAGGTATCTACTTAATAACAAAAAGAAATATTTTCTTAGAGTATTTACTAGAGTTCAAATTCCTGTATAACGACATGTTTTTCCAAAGGATGGTTTTCAATCTGTTCATTTCTTTCATTTTCATACTCAACAGGGTTACTCTGTGCTAAATTAATGACTTTTTCAAGTTGCTCTTCGGTCTCTACATTAGCATCATTAAACGGCAAATAAATGCCAACCTTGATTTTTGAATCGAATAGAGCTTTGTATGGTGTTCTTTTTATACCTTGGTGAAAAGCCCTATTTTTCATAAGCTGAACAAATCGTAGGCCGTCACTCCAGCGATCAGTATTATTATCTTCAAGCCAAGTTGTTAACATATTTTCAACATCCTGGTTTGCTCTTTCTACACTACCCTGGCTCTGGGAGTGTCTAGGCTTACCATAGACTATTTTTAAAGTTGGCCAGTATGTTTTTAGATTACTAACTATTTGGTTTGAAAACTCTCTTGAATCTGAGTTTTTCGAAAAATCGCTAACCCGTTTCAATTGTTGGAAATGTTGTAAAATACTGTGTATATTCGTCTGCACCTTATTTTCTCTGTCTAAAATTGTTGTCGAAATAACTAAAAGAAAAAGAATTTTACGAATGTTACTTCAAAAAAAACGGACTCGGACATTTTGTTATAATATAAAAAGTGGCATTATTTCACAGGGCGAGTCTTATTTCTTTCGATGTCGACGGAAGACACTCATCGCCTTGTCAATCTGTCTCTTCTGCCTCCGAACGAGAGAAAACTAGACGCAACATAATATAATGGAAAGAACAGAACTATAACACACAATTCGAAAAATATATACAATTTCCTTTCTATCTGGCCACATGTAGTTACTGCGTATGCTTGCAGCCCTATCACCGGTACGTTTAATGCTAAGTCACAAACAGGCGAGGGAACGATCCTAGCGCATGATGAATGTACAGCATTATAATCTCGTTATAATCTCATTCACAGCGTAATAGCTCCTAAGCTATAAATGCTACAAGAAAAATTTTCGATGAAATTTATAGAAAATTTCATGCTCTACAATTCAGCTACCACCATTTTTATTTTATCACTAAATATTCAGCAAAAACCAAATTGAAAAAAGTTTGGAGCGCTATAATTGAAAACCTATGCGTTATACAGAAAAAACTTTCGAATAAAAAAGATGGCAAATATCATTGGCTACAATAATGATCCACACAGTTTTTGTCGTACGATGCGCGGTTCGCGAGATATTTAATAAAATGTGTTTTTCAAGATGGCGGCTGAAGTGAAGCCCCCCCCCATGACGCCAACTTGGATTTACATTCAGGGGGCACCCCTGAACATATTCAGAAAAAAAATACCTGTTCCCGTACATTTTTTTTTAAACCTACTTTTTTGGCTGCGGCTCTTGGACTATTGGAGCTCGTGTTTCTAACTATTCTTCCTCAACATCATTCAAAATGCCTATTATTTCTTCCATAACTTCTCATAAATAAACTAAACATACAATGTAGCAATACAATAAACTTTACACGGTTGTATTTCAATACGCACTTGTTGAGGTTAAGGCCAACACATAGATGTAAATTCTCCTTCTGGGCATCTGCTGGAAGGTTAACCCAAAAATACGGAGTTCAACCAGGTGAAAATGTGGGCTAAACTTTCGTTAAGGTTAAACTGAAATATTGTAAAAATTGAATAGATGAGCCTTTTACTTGATGTAGATCCATAGTAAATTATGAAATCAAACAATTTTATTTTGTTAAATCTACATTATATTTAAACTTGAAGTGACGCGTCTCGCTAACACAGTAGCTTTTTCAAACGAATGGAGGTATAATGAGAAATTTTCAATTCATACAGTGCATTAATACTAAATTATACAGATATTTAACAATAAAATTATAATCTATTTACAAGGAAATGAAATGAATTTGTCTAAATATGGGATTAACTAAATTATTTAACAAGTTTACCTGGAAACTCATTCACAACAATCCTACAGGAATCTTTCTAGGTAAAAAGGTTTCATAGGGGAGAATTGTTAATATCAAGTTGGTCGTTAAGGAGATTATCTGAATGTTTGTTTTTATTTATCTCTAGGGCTTCTAAAAGATTTAATTTGAAGGATTTAGTTTCTATATGCAAAATTTCAAAATTTGAATCGAAAAAGTGTTGGTTTGCTATTACCTCCATTCGTTTGAAAAAGCTACTATGTTAGCGAAACGCGTCACTTCAAGTTTAAATATAATGTAGGTTTAACAAAATAAAATTGTTTGATTTTATAATTTGGAATATTGTAGTTAAGAAACCGTGCAGTTGGGTTATCCCACAGATTAAACTTCTTTAGAAGGTTAACCAAGTTTAGTGAAAGCGGCCCTAAGAGACCTGAAAGACGACTTAAATAAATTTATAACAGATCACATACAGGCAGGTTTTTGCAATAATGGGATATAACATGTAGTGATCCCCGATGTATTCTGACTGTGGCTGGCATTGATAGTTTCACGAAAAAACAACGCAGTCAGAAAAAAAATTTGGTCTGTTAATATGGGGATAAATTTGATGTGTTAGCAAAGGATGGTTGTACGTTCCTATTTCAAATTTTGTAGGAAAAAAAAGTCAATTCGAATAACAGCGTTGCCAAATATCGTTCGGTTTTTTGTGGCGTTGTAAACAAAGCTGCTGGTAATGAATATTATTGAGTCATGTCCTTTTATTGACGAATGTGCCATTTGTGTTTTTTTGCAAAAGCACATGTACCAAATTGACTGCCTATTTCATAATAAAAGTACCTTTCGATACACTTTTAGTAGGTGTATATTGAATTTGAATAGTTTTTTATTTAAATATTAGATAACGAGAATTATTTATATTGTTACTAAAGAGAAAATGAAATGTAAATTATATATTTGCATAATAAAAACTTTTAGTTATTAAAATTTCGTTTTTCAATAACCCATCGGCTTGTGCAGGTTTTTGAACCAATTTACAGAATGATCGTTAAAGTTAATTTGCCTAATCTAAATCGAATTGTTGCTATTGTATTTTCCTAATTTCTGGCATTCGGTACAATATAAACTATAATTGATTATAATTTTTTCAATTCAACATACAGGGTATTTAAAAAGAAGCCGCAGGTAAAAATCTGAAAAGTTTGAGAAAAAATCCTAATAGCATACTTATATCACATATACAGGAGGTTGAAAAATTTACGCCTCAGCTTGTAATTTAGTTTAAGCATTGTAATATAAATAAAAATTAACAGTAACAAACACCGCAGAAGTATCCCATATGAATTTGGATCGTAGCATTAAATTATTGGAATTAATATAAATGAACAAATGGCTGAAATATACATTTCCCAAAGTTGAAAAGAGAGCCATTTTTAATCTCATTGATGACAAAAAAAAGTTAATCCTTTTTACACGTCAGCTTTCAACCTATGCTCTATTTAAACACCCTGTATACAGTGTTTCACAAATGGTTCAGAGGGTGACAAAAAAAGTTGTAATTAATTTCCAAAAATGCGTCATTAGAACACGAATTAGTATTTTTTTTTTCGTTTACTTCCAACTTTTTGAGCTACACTATATAAATCGATATTTTCCCTGCTTGCTATTGTGGCAATGTATCAGGTAAGCATTTGACATGTGCCTTAAATGTTGTATATTGATCCCTGGAAAATGTTTTCTGTAGTTTCGTAAATTACCCTCAATTTACCCTGAAGTCCAAGCAAAAATAAGAAAATTATTGAAAACTCATTCAAAAATTGGAGCAATAATGGTACAATTCCTGAAAAATTACTTCAACTTCTGGGAGGTTTTTCAAACCCACATCCACATGAATAACATTTGAATTAATGCGTATTAGCTCTAAACTAAACATTTAATTTACTGCATGGATTCTCAAAGTTCAGCAACTTTTACCCAAGTTGGTAGCTCAAGAAGCATTTTATAGCTTCATTGCATATGGTTGCTCGTTTTTTCTTTGTGACCCTTCATCTTTTCATATAATAAGAAGAAACCCAGATAGGTCGTTTTTCATGATAATAATATTATGCTACGACATACCAGATACTTGATCTTCTTCACGTCACAATCATTCCTTCAATTATTTCCTTGAATTAGAAAGTACATCATGCGTCACCGAGTCTTAAGGCTTTTGAAACACTGATTTTACAATTTGGTTCCAAAACCGACGAATTAGAAAGAGTTTCAATATTTACTTCGTAACAATTCAATGAATTTAATTGGCTTGACTGAATGGTTGACGATATTCTGCTCTTAATTCATCAAACTGTGAATCAATCTACTAAAATTGATAAGAAAAATAAATTACTAGTACCTAACATCTAACCAAATTGCAAAATCTAATACTAATACTAATACTAATACAGAGTTATAGCATTGTATTTGGTAAAAAGTGTTTAAAAAATTGTTCCCCATTCACTTCTTAGCACTTCTTTGTTCCCTCTTTAACCCTTTGCAACATCTCTTGATCAATATTACGGCATTACGCGATAACTATTTTGCGAAGCTGGTGAATTGTATTTGCTTTGGATTTTGAATGTAATAAAAGGAAAAGGTCTAATGGAGAAGAGTAAGATGATCAACGTGGCCACTCTATATGTCCTCGACGGCTAATTCACCTTACCGGAAAAATACATTAAGGCAATTTTGCACTATGACAGCTTGATGAGGCGAATCCCCGTCTCGCTGAAATATCGCATCTTGACGGAATTCAAGCGGATGGTTCGTAATAATATCATCACTTGCTGTCACACCCTGTCTTTAACATTGCTAAATAAGTTTCGCCATTTACCATTAATAGATGGTCTGCCTGCAATGGAGTTACCTAGTATGTCTGCCCGAACATTGACTTTTTGCGGGAAGTATGTGTGGTTTTCCCAGAATAATCTAGGATTTGAATCAGGCCAGTATCTGATATTTAGTTGATGTTCATAATCATTTAAAAAAATGTCACTTCATCATTTAACCAAATGTGTTGATAATCAGGATTATTTGCAATAATTTATGTTATGGTTTCTGTTAGTTCGTTTTCATTTTGTTGTGATGGGGCTTATTTTTCTTTTAAAGTTTTGAAACCTTCTGAGCCATAATAATTCTAGTTCAGATAGATGGATTAGGGACTTACTAAATACCGATATCAGCTTATCTTTAGATAGGGACTTTCGCTAGTCTGCTCCTTGATTTGTACAGCGTCTGTGTCAAAAATTCTGACAACAGATTCTACATAGTGACTGTCTATTGGACGGACAGGAACGCGTATGGAAAACTGTAGCATCTTTAAATTCCACAATAATCAAATTTATTTCAGTTGTAACGACATTGATGTGGACATTGATGGTATTTAAATATTTGAGTGAAGCATCTGATGATAAACAAATTAGATTATCAGGAAACCAAAATGGAATAATGGGTTATTTCGAAGATTTGACAGTTCCGAACTAAACCTCTTTTTCGTGAATTTTATAACCAAATTGTTCTTATGAAAAAAATCAAGGGATGATTGTCCGGTGAAGAGGGATCAAGTAAGGTTCGAAGCTGGTATATTATTAATAAAAATCGACCTAAGCTAGTTTTTTTTTATCACATGAGAATAGGGATATTAAGAGGGGGTAACACGTACTCCAGTGCACTTTATGGTGAGCTGTTTCGCCTCCTTTGTCTTGATGAGATTTCTCACCGCTGCACTCTAGAGATTTCTGTGTCACCGATTTTCCCGTGGCCATGTTTATAGCCGATTTCGCAACACCAAAGAAGGGTTCTTGTACTTAATGGCACCATCTTTCTGATTATTTCATCTACCTTTTCCTTGTCTCAAGGACCGTCGTGCAGCGGGATCCATGACCTTGAGATGGTCTTTAAGTTAGCTTAGGGTACCTACGCAATCCTATTCTAGCTAAGTGTTGACTTGAGTGGAACTTGGCTCTCTGTAAGGATTCCATATGAGAGGTATCTTTTTTTAGCTCTATAACTCCGGTTCCTACTTTGGATTCGTCTGGGTACTTAATTCCCTCAGCCTGTAGCAGATATATTTGGGACAAAGGTTTCTGCAGTCCCAAAGTTCTCTTGTCTATCCACCTAGTAGTTAACATAACAATTATAGAATAAATTTGAATGTTTCCATAACCTTACACTACTTTCCATCGTTATTAATTATCTTTCCTGGAAGCTTTTTAAATAATAGTTTTTAGAGAAAGTGGACTTTTGACTGTTAAATATTATTATCACTAGTATTTAGTTTACTTAGGAAAGAAACGTCCATTTTCTTAACTGTATTTTGGTCCAAAAACAAAAGCCTTAGCATCGAACCTCGTATACCTTTAATAATACGAATTTTTTAGCAGACTCCGCAAAATTTTGAGCAAACCTGTAAAAATTGTCTGAACGGCAATGTAACTAGAGAAAAAGAGCTCCAACAAGAAATTGATGCGCTCATAGAACTAAAGTGCAAAGAATTAGGGAAGACCGTTAACAGTAAATGTAACGCCTTACATCTGGAACAATGGATGAAGAATCAGTTGAACAACGAATCAGGTCCAGGGACTCCAGAAGAGGAAAAAGAAGTTAATATGGAAGAATGGACGAAGGAGATGTTGAGGAAGAGATCGGAAGAGTTACAATTGATAGATTCCGAAGGAAACATTAAAAGTAAAGAATGCAAAGAATATTTGAAGAGGAATGAAAATGGTTGTGAAGAAGGCTTTGTTCCAGAAAATGACCAGAGTCCGTCCAAAAGTACCACAACAGAAAGTCAGGTGAGTGAAATAATTTCCAGTTTTACAAGTTATATGAAAGTATAGTCGAGGAAATTGTTTTATCATACTTTAAAGTGAACTACAAAAAGTACGAGTTTTATTATTTCGGTTTCAAATTTGTATGTCTACACTTGATAGACAACAGCCGTTGGGCGCTTTAACCATGCTGATTCACAAATGCTCAATGGCTGAACGAAGAAGAAATAAATAGTTCACTAATATCTATCCGATACAAGGATAGTCTTCCAATTACTAAGTAATAGTGCACATACAAAACATGGGAAAACGGTGATCCAAGAATCATTAAATGAAAAATATTTTCAAACTGAAGATTGTTGAATGATTGGATTGTTTCAATCCTAACAATGTGGAACTGCATTAAATTAAGTGAATAAAATAAAATATAATTGAAAATTCCACATTCCACATTTATTTTGGTATTGGACCGGTTTCACGAACATAAGTTCGCAATTGATTGTTGAATATACAAAATTTTTGTAACATACAATTACACACACAAAAACAAAATATTCAAGAAATTATATCAGTTGCCTTTATCATATAGAAAATCTTTTGCCATTGTTGGTAATGATGAGAAAATCGATATATGATGATATGATGATGATGATGATGATGATGATATGATATGATAGAACTGTATACACATTTTTCAATTTCCCAGCCTCCCAAATTCAGTTTCTCGCAATGTTCCTTTCAATGTTGCCAATGGGTTCTGGTAATTATCTCAACTGTTCCATTTTAAGTCAGACTCACATCATTTTGGTGATAAGCAGAATCTGTCTTGGTCTTGCGATTTTGCAAGACCAAGACCAAATGAACGGGAACAAGACCAAAGCCAAGACCAATACAAAAAAGAGCAAGACAACTGAAAATAACACTTCTTATTTTAAATAGGAAGGATGAGAGTATTTGTTTCATCTTCAATATATATGATGATGATCATTTATAATTTGTACACATCACAATACTCGACAATTTTCCAGAGCGACGTAAGTAGTTTGAGCAAGGCTAAGACTGAATATGCAAAACCAAGAGTACAAGTATTTGAGTAAGACCAAGACCGTTACATTTGGAGATGGATTTTTTTAAGGAGCCGTTCCTTCGCCGGCACCACCTCAGCCTCCTGGGACTATTGTGGATACTCCCAGTGTTCTGACTACAGCCTATTCAGCCAATCCGTTCCCTGTATTAGCTCATACAGGTTCTTTTCTGGTTGGTTGTAGAAGTTTTCTGGAGTCATTTGTGGTCTACCATACAGTTTCTGCCTCATGTGGGCCAGTGTCTCACAGTTGCATAGTATATGAAGAGCTGTTTCGGTATCCTTTTTGCATCTTCTGCATGTAAGGTCTCGGTTATACAGCCCTATTTTGTTCGTAGTTTGCTCCTGCTTATTGAGAGCATTTCTTTCCGCTCATCAGGGTTGACGATCCTGCACTTACGAGTTTGTCAGATATTTCATTGCCAGCGATTCCTTTGTGACTTGGGACCCACTTCAGTGTTACACTGTTCCGAGTCGCCAGTCTTCTAAGTTCTTCGCAGCATTTCCATACCAGCCTAGATGTTACCTTAAAGCTCTGAAGTGCTTTAAGGGCAGCTTGACTGTTACTGGAGATCCTGATCTGTCTGTTGTTGTGGGCTCTCATGTTATTCGCCCTTGCACATGCAAGTATTGCATAGACTTTTGCTTGAAATACCGAGGCGTATTTACCAAGCGAGACGATTCTCTCATATTTGCTCGACTTGCTTTATATGCCCGCTCCGGTGCCGAGCTCATTATTTGATCCGTCTGTGTATCAGATCAGTTCATTCGCTCTACTGAGTGGTGGTGCGTTCTCTTCCTCAAGCTCCTTACGATCTCTGATGACAATCTCGAATTTCTGGCGAAATATATATCTGGAAGTCATGTCGTCTGTTGGCATTTTGAAGATGTCGTCATCCACATATTGTCGCGTCATTATACGCGAAAAAAGGCCTTAAAAAATTTTGTTTCAGGCAGCACCGATCGGAATGCGGTTTTCGGCATTCGCTTGCAAAAATTATCTGTAAAAAAGTTACCTAGTTTTCATTTGTCCAAAATCAGAAATTGCATTGTTGCAGCCAAAAACGCATTCGAAAAATGCATTTTTTGAGACGCCCTTCGGACAACTTAATAACTTTGTAAGAAAGAGTCAGAGCTGGCCCAGAATGGGTACTCGGGGATTTTCGAGGTCGCTGATCACGATTATGATGTTCAAATTGACACCCTGACCACCTGGGGCTCAGGAACGCCGACGAACGTCATCTCCGTGGAACACTCCCAGAATTTGTGCGGGGAAGGAAAAACACTTGGCGCCTGGGGGTTTTTTGGGTCGCTGAATTCAAATATGGCATCGGCGAACACCCCCCGCACACCTGGTGCGCCCCAACCTGGACGTAGACGTCCTCTCCGAGAATTTTCCTGACAAGAGTGTCAAAAACAACCCAAAAATCATTGTGGGGGAGTTTTATGGGTTGCTAAAGCAGAATTTGACGTTGAAAACGATCCCCCGAGCACCTGGTGCACTGCAACCTGAACCTGAACATCTTCTTCCAGGCTTTTCCAGACACATTCGAAAAAGACGAACCGAAAATCGTTAAGGGGGGTTTTTTGGATCACTAAAGCAAAATTTGACATCGAAAACGATCCCCCGAGCACCTAGTGCACCGCAACCTGGACCTGAACGTCTTCTCCGATGGTTTTACAGATACAACCGCAAAAAACTCTGCGAAATCGTCTCATAATTTGATACATTCATCCATGCTTAACTCCCCCTGGGGCCCTTTTTCGAATGTGTCTGGAAAAACCTCGGAGAAGACATTCAGGTCCAGGTTGCGGTGCACTAGGTGCTCAGAGGAACGTTTTGGATGTCAAATTCTGCTTCAGCGACCCAAAAAACCCCCCTTAACGATTTTCGGTTCGTCTTTTTCGAATGTGTCAGAAAAATTCTTGGAGAGGACGTCTACGTCCAGGTTGAGGCGCACCAGGTGTGCGGGGGGTGTTCGCCGATGCCATATTTGAATTCAGCGACCCAAAAAACCCCCGGGCGCCAAGTGTTTTTCCTTCTCCGCACGAATTCTGGGAGTGTTCCACGGAGATGACGTTCGTCGGCGTTCCTGAGCCCCAGGTGGTCAGGGTGTCAATTTGAACATCATAATCGTGATCAGCGACCTCGAAAACCCCCGAGTACCCATTCTGGGCCAGTTCTGACTCTTTCTTACAAAGTTATTAAGTTGTCCGAAGGGCGTCTCAAAAAATGCATTTTTCGAATGCATTTTTGGCTGCAACAATGCAATTTCTGATTTTGGACAAATGAAAACTAGGTAACTTTTTTACAAATAATTTTTTCAAGCGAATGCCGAAAACCGCATTCCGATCGGTGCTGCCCGAAAAATTTTTTTTTTCGCGTATAATGACGCGACTAATACCTTATTTCTGTGTGTCCTCTCCTTAAGTGCCACGTCATGGTCTGATGCTTTTTCCAGTCGGGTTAGAGCTGCCCTTGCTTCGCACATTATGACACAATGTAGCGGAGGAAGGTCTAGCATTGTCTCCAGCGCCGCTGTAGGAGATCAATTAGTTTTGGTGATATTCTGATCGTAGATTCTTTTACCGTCTTGCCAAACCATTCCAATGACATTGATAATGGTATGACAGTAAACGTGAAATATATGGATTCTGCAACTTCAGTTTTATAGTTTCCCATTTTTAGTTCTTCACAAATCTCCCTTATATATTTACTCGATTTAATCTAGTAGTTTTGTTTTAGACTAACTATATCATAGAGATAGTAATAAGGAAGGAGACGACATCCAGTGTTAGGTTCCATATGTACATGTGGAATCAGTGGGCGTGGCTAAGTATGGTACGCAACGTATTTCTGCACAGAACCGGATTTGATATTTTTCGATATATGAATTTTTAATATTGATAATCGATGTAATGCAGTGAATCCTTTTTAATATTTGTAATACACCCCTGCATATTATTTATCTTACCTGTGGTACGTTATTCCCGAAGATTTCTTAATATCCACTCCTGTCTCGACTGGTTCAACTTCTAACAGCACAAGAAACCATTTTAGGCAATCAATTAAAACAAAAATATCTTTAAAAATGTAATTTACAACACCAATGACACTTAAAATAACTTTGACATTAGCGTGGCACGAAAATGGCTGACCGAGTACGCTTTAGATCACGTGACTTCGTCTCTTCCCTTATTTATATCTCTATGAACTATATAGAACATGGGAATATATTCATCAAACATGAAAGGTAACATGCGGTATACATGATAATTAAACTGGGTCCATCTAGGTTGGGTAAAAATGAGGTTTTAAACCATTTTTGGAAGTTCATATGATCGTTGCCGATTGTATCTTCTTGCAGAAAGTTCCATTGAAAAATTCACTACTTTAATTAGTTTTTTTTTAACTCGTGAAAAGACATACATGAATTATGCCTAGAATTTTCCTAACACGCCCACATTTATTGATTATCGAAATTATTTGTGTGATCCACGCTGTATTTGTCAATACAAAGGGAGAAAATAGGAAATAAAACTCGAATAAAAATTGATGAAAAGATTTGTGACAACAGAAACAGGGAATTTATTAAATGTGATTAAGACAATGAATAATTCAACCTATAATGAATGAGAATTGATTCCAAAATAAAAGATAGAAATGAAAGGGTAGATTGAAATAATTAATGGTGAAAGAGCTCTGAGTTATCGGATATTGTGATTAAAAACTGGCGAATACGAAATACCAACTTTGCAAGACACATAATTTTTCAAGAATTAAATAGATGAGGCTTTTACTTGATGTAGATCCATACTGTGTTAGCAGAACGCGTCACAACTTTAATTTTAATTTAATGTAACACATTTAATTGTTTCATTTCATCACATAATTTTTCGCCACATTCTTCTACCAAAATCAGGCATTATCTCACATGTCAATTGTGGCAATGTCAAAAGTATTGTATCCTAGTTCATCCCTTTTCTGAGCTCCTTGAGCAGGCTTATGAAAACAAAAGCCTATTTTAAAGGGTTGAATGCAGATTAGTCAGGTATTGCATGGAAAATAACGAAAATTGTATATTGCAGATAGTTAAAGAATTTTCCTTTATTCCAGGTGACGGTTAGATCGAGTCCATTGGTACCTGAAACGGTACCGTTGTGTTTACAATGTCACAAAACATGTCTCAGTACCAACGGAACCATGAATGGCAGTAAGAAAAGTTTCAATGGATGTAGTGGTGATAAATTGACTCATAGACTTGATAATAACCCCATTAGAGATAATAATGATAACGACGAAGATAACTGGCAAGCTTTCATGTTAGTAGGTAAGAAAGAAGTCAGTAATATAAAATTAAACTTTTGCAAGTACGTCATTCTGACGCATTTCTGTCACCGGACCACCTTTTACACTTTTTTCCACTAATACATACTAGCACACAAATTTACCAAAACCAATGAACTTGATTTACATTAAAATAAGTAGAAAATGCTATTTTCACCCATCTTTCTGAAGGTGATCCATGATTAGCTGACAAAATGGCGCGGGATGACGTTACTTGGAAATCCTCTATTGTTGAACAGATATTATCATCTAGTATTGAAAAATTTTACGAGTACGGCGAAAAATGTTGGAATGGGCGAATGCGCCACATATTTTTAGTATTTGGTGATCGCACAGGTTTTTTGATATGTGACAGAAATATTTCAAACGATAATGGGGCCTTATTATTATTATTTGTATAAAAAAATTACGTGTAATTGTATATACAGTCTGGAATGCACTGATGATATAATAGTATATTGAAGCATAGGTGGATAAAAAGTTATCCACGAATACTCTACGCTATTTTTTATTGGTTCATTAATACTATTATCCACTCGAAATTGTAATGCTTATTGGGGATAAACAGAGAAGCCGATATAAAATCAGTAATTACAGAATAATACCAAAAATAACAAATTTTTTATAGTCACTGATAGGATAGATAACCTCAGAAAGGTCGACTTGGCTGATCAAGAAGGAGAATAGAACCGACGAAACTATTTGTTAGCGAAACTGACACGGATGAGGAATATAATAGGAAAAGAAGAGAATTGGACGATAGTTTTGGAAGAACTAAAATTATGAATCGTTCACCTGCTAAAGTATACGAAGACAAAAAGAACACAATGATTTCAATGATGAAGTATCTCATGTCAAAAAACAATGAACTGATGCACGAGATCAAACAAGTGAGGAATGAAATTAAGGAAACAGCATACAGATACGTGGAATAAAAAAAGGAAATTAAACTACGAGAGGGTCAAAAAATTGGAGAAAATGTTTGTTAAATCGAAGTGGATTTATTCACGGACAAAGTAGATATATACTAAGGAATAAAAACAAATTGAAAAACCTGAGGAATAGGATATTTATTGACCCTGATCTCACCAAGAAAGAACAAGAAATACAGAAAATATTGAGAACAAGAGCAAAAGAAGAAAGAGGCAAAAGAAATCAGACAAAGTTGGGTTACAAATGGAACATGCTGGAAATGGGTTAATGAAAAAAATATGATGGAATAGAACAACTTAATTTGTCAAAATCTACAATAACCACAATATAATTTAGATTTTAACAAATTAAGTTGTTTTATTTCATCATTTAGTATGGATCTATATCCAATGGAAGCCTCATCTATTCAATTTTCGACATCAAATTTTTACTGAAACAAAAAATAAAGGACAAGAAGTGACTGAAATTGCAAATGGACATACACTACTGTATAACGGAGTACTGAACAGTATGTGGGCGCCTGCCGGTGTAGTAATAATAATAAGAAATAATTTCATTAGCAATATGAGTAAATGGAACAGGATATCCCAACGATTAATGACGGTGACAATTAAATCATTGAGAAAAGAAACGTTAACCCTAATAGTAGGTAGTATACGGACCAAATAATAACGAGAAATAAAAGAAGAGAGGAAAGATTTTTGGTACAATTTACAAGAGGAAGTAGATACAATAACATATGCATATATAATAGTTGGAGAAATCGATGGTAGAGTAGGAAAAGACGCGATATCAACTGTGGGAGCTGTTGGAAATACACAAATTTACCAGAGAAGTGAAATCAAGAAACGAGTAATTAATTATTGATGTGGTCTTGGTGAATAGAACAAACTTGGGAAAATTGAAGGACGTTAGCCAAGAGGTAGCCACGAGGGGGTATGAAGTCAGCATGGACCATCACCTAGTAGAAGTAAAGCTCAAAGAAATGAACACCGTAGATGCAAAATGAAAAAAAGCAATATTAAGAGCCATAATAACAACAGACATTATGTATATACAAAGAGTATATCTCTCTACATACAGGGTGATTCATAAAGTAATGGGCCAAATTGTAAATCTACGTTCAGAAGGCCGAAATAATAATATTTTCATTAACAATAATGGGTCTTAGTCTGCTCCTTACTGAGGTACAGGATGTTAAAGCAAAAAAATAAAATAGATTTTTATTAATAGATCAGCTACTTTTCTACAGAATAACTTGAAAATTGGGTATGAACTAGTTTTTGTAAGGGTAAACAAGAATGTTTGAGAGGATTTGAGTCAACTCGTAGATGTCGCCACATGCGCCATATGAATTAGATGAAATCAGCTACAAATTTTTTATCGCTCATTATTTTACAACTTACTTATTTAATTTGGATAGCCCCATTATTTCTGTAGAAAAAAGCTATACTTCTTTGATCTTCAAAATATTAACGATTTTCGAGATATTTGAATTTTACTAATTCACTACACTACATTTCACGGTGGTCGACGTAGCATTAATCTGTTAAGACACAAGCATGCCCTGGACTGTTGACAGTGACAGTAACGTGTAGTAAAGCTTTGACGTTTAATGAAGAGCTTAAAACATTTTATTGTTAGGTGAACTGATTCATTCTTGTCCCAACATAGATAAAAATGCCGAGACATAATCACTTTTCAATCGAAGAAATGAGAGACATGTTATGCGTTTACGCACAAGAACGTTTTTCTGGGCAAGCAGCATACAGAAAATATCGTGAAATGTACCCTTACAGAAGGCAGCCAAACCGGAAGATATTTCAAAATATTTATAATCGATTGGGTGAAACAGGTTCATTTCATCCAAAATATCATACAGGGCGTCCTAAAATTATCACTCCGCAGCAAGAAGATGAAATTTTGGTAAGAATTGCGCAAAATTCTGAAATAAGCACTCGTCGATTGTCTACAGCTATTGGAATAAGCCAACCGTCCGTGATTAGAATTTTGCACAAGTAAAATTTATATCCCTATCATTTTACACCTGTGCAAAATTTACTTTCAAGAGATTATCGAATCAGAGTTAAATTTTGTCAGTGGCTAAAAGGAAAATTGAATAATCATACAACATTCCTGAATAACATTCTTTTCACGGATGAAGCAACCTTTACCAGTCGCGGAGTTTTTAAATTGGCGGAAAAGTCATGCCTGGGAAACCGAAAACCCTCGTTTAAAAAAAGATAGACATTTCCAGCACGAGTTCAAAATAAATGTGTGGTGCGGTGTAATAGACAATACATTACTGGGCCCAGTTGAATTTCCTCCTAATTTAAATAGAGAGTCATATTTGAATTTCTTAAATAATGACTTAGTCGACTTCTTGGGAGATCTTCCATTACAACTAAGATGAAATATGTGGTTTATGCAAGACGGTGCTCCTCCACATTTTTCACTTGCTGTGCGCGAACATCTGAATGAAACATTCCCTCACCGTTGGATTGGACGTGGTAGTGAATTTCAGTGGCCACCTCGCAGTCCCGAGCTTAATCCACTTGATTTTCATGTGTGGGGTTACATAAACTCAATGCTCTATGCTGAAACTATAAATAAACGAGACGAGTTATGGAATAGAATTCAAGATGCAGCCAATTCAATACGAAATAATCCTGCTACATTTCTTAAAGTCAGACAATCCTTAACCAAACGGTTGAATGCGTGTATAAATGCTGGTGGTGGCCATGTTGAAAACCTTTTGCAGTAGGTCATAATTAAGCTTAAATTGAATTTAACTTCGCACAACTTTAACAAGTAGGTTTTGATAAGAGTTGTAAGTGGTCCTAGTTCAAGTCTGTTCTAATGCTGTCTTCGTTTTATTAACTGGCGTACAATAAATGTGTTTTATTACGTAATTTTTGTATCGTTTCATTTTAATATTATTACCAATTATCAATTACGGTTAGGTAAATGTCAACATTCCATGACATGCTTGTGTCTTAACAGATTAATGCTACGTCGACCACCGTGAAATGTAGTGTAGTGAATTAGTAAAATTCTAATATCTCGAAAATCGTTAATATTTTGAGGATCAAAGAAGTATAGCTTTTTTCTACAGAAATGATGGGGCTGTCCAAATTAAATAAGTAAGTAGTAAAATAATGAGCGATAAAAAATTTGTAGCTGATATCATCTAATTCATATGGCGCATGTGGCGACATCTACGAGTTAACTTAAATCCTCTCACACATTCTTGTTTACCCTTAAAAAAACTAGTTTATACCCAATTTTCAAGTCATTATGTAGAAAAGTAGCTGATCTATTAACAAAAATCTATTTTAGTCTTTTTGCTTCAACATCCTGTACCTCAGTAAGGAGCAGACTAAGACCCATTATTGTTAATGAAAATATTATTATTTTGGCCTTCTGAACGTAGATTCACAATTTGGCCCATTACTTATGAATCACCCTGTATATATGTAGTGATTTAAAAATAAAAATCTAATTTTTCCACGATACAATTCACAAAGTACTCAGTTTTCACATCTATCAGCAGTCTCCGAAGAGTGGCCCGCATATTGTTTTCAGTTCAGAAGTTCGTGAATTCCAGCGTGATTAATTATTTTATAAAATGAGGCCACCAATAATAATATTCCATAAAAGGTTTTCACACTGTATAACATCGACAAAACTGTTGATCATTTATACACAAAAATTTTAATACATTGAATACTTTATAGATTCAAAAATTGTAGATAACCAATTGATTTTCAATTACAGGTCTTATGGCCAATCAAGCGGCTAGTTTAGTTAAAATGGATCCGTTTTCCGTACCAGTAGTTCCTAAAATTTCAGTCATGCCAGCTACACCTGAAAGTTCAATAATATCGAAAACGACCAGCTCGAACTCGAAACCCCTTGAAAATTCTTTCTCGTGCCAAAGTGACAATTTAAACGGTTATGAGGTAAGTACCTTTTTCATCTATTGGTAAAAACTGGAGATAAATTGGATACTTGTGACTTATACTAGCCTCAATAAAAATTTTCAAGTGCATACTTTGGCTTTACGCATCTAAGTAAATTATTAGTAAATTTCTTTAAATTTAAACTACACTTTCCTATTGCATGCATTTGCATTTCCGCTTGAAAGATGCTTGGACCAAACTTCCTGTCTTGTACACTAATATACCAGTTTTTTCTTTCATTCTTTGTCTATAACTTGTATTTTTTCCAGACTCACAGCTTAATCGACGCAGAAAAATCTCCAGATGATTCTCCTGAATCAGAAGAACACCCGTATCATTCCTTAAGCAGTTCCATGGTGACTTTAAGAAGGTTCGGCACGGTATCTAGCTTAGAGAGAGTCACTTCGGAAGAAAAAGATGATTCTTTGGACAATAATATAGAAGATAGTAATGCCGAGGAAGATGAAAAAGGAAAAGAAGATGAGCAAGAAGAGGAAGAAAATGGATTTGTTAACGAAGCTTTCAATCCTCCAGCAATTAAGCATTGGACCTTGAGGGCGGGGTCGTACGTAGCTGAGAAAATGGCGTATTTGGAGAAGTTGGGAGAGGATTACAGAAGCGTGGGGTTTTTTGATAGGTATAATTTCAATGAATATTTATGGTATTTTCACAGTAAGAAGTCGATGACGTGTCATGTAATTTTTATCAAATATCTCCTAAATGTGTTTAAATGGACAATGGTGAAGAAACAGTCGAGAGTGTTTGTTCAATTTTTCAGCTGATCAATCTCAGCTTATTATTCTGTTGACTATAAAAATGAAGTAATCGTCTCCTTAACGTGAAAATACCATGATTCTATTCACAACATTATTCTCTAGATTGAGAGAAGAATAAAAATTACGACCGAGTAGTAGTTTCAAACCAATGGTCGAAAATTTTTTGACTATTACTGAGTTGATTATTACTCAATGTTGGGTTTTCATAGACCATGGTTTATTACATCGTAAAATAATAGAAATTCACAAATACAAAAACAACAACTGTAAAATGAAAAAGACGTCAACAAAATTTGGCATGTTGTCCTAAAAGTTAATGATAAAACAACTTCAATAAATATAGAAGTCAGCTAGTGTTACTTAGAAACCAAAATTTAATCCCGAACTGTTAATTACCGGAAAACTATATTTATAATACTCTGGTCATTTAATAGATTAAAAAAAAATAGTTGAAATAAAATACTGCTCTACAGTCTAGCAGTCGAATAGCATCAAAATCTCAAAATCCCCACATAGCATCGAAAGAAGATTCATATGCCAAGTATATGCCTTCAACGTCCAGTAAAAGATGTTAGTTTCGGTACATGATTAGCCTATGCTGTCCACATACTTTTGAGCACATCCCTGTACATACATCCATAACAAGTGCTAAGAATTTTAGATTCAAATTGGTTTTTTTCCGTAGATCTTTCGCATATGATTCGCACATACCATAAAAGTCCACCTAAAGCTTTTTTATAATTATATATTTAGCATAATTATAATAATGATTTACCAGATCCTTTTCACTACATTCAGCGAATATGCTAAGTATATACCTTGAAGAATATCAGAAGTATTTTATTTCACAGATATCCTAAGCATGTGGTAGGGATTATCAATCAGTTCAGGTAATTTTACATCAGATCTTTAGCACGTTTTATTCGTTTCACATATATGTATGAATAAATATTCACTATTTTCGTTTAATAGATTCAAAGCCATCATTGGTGTTGTACCCTTTCATTTTAAATATGCATCTGCCGATATATCAGAATAAACCCAAAAGCCCATCCTTATCATGTGAAATATATAAAACATAGAAATATTATTTGGTACATTCAAAGCAAATGCTACGCATATATACCATAAAATAAAGTCAAAGGCGAGTATATACCTTTAGCATGCGATAATGACTTAATATACAGTGCTTTTCAGATAAAAGTATCCACCTTTAATAACTTTTG
>CAJUYG010001757.1:0-11529 GCA_910591675.1 Galerucella calmariensis | reverse complement strand
GCAAATAAGGTGAAAGTAAAAAATAAGTAAAATTTGTGCTCTTAAAATAAAAATTGTTTATCTCATGAACTAACCACTTTAACCTAAAGTATTATACATTTTTGAAATCAGCTCAAAGAGGAGTATCCAAATTTTACATAAAAAATATGAAAAGTAATTTAAAAAAATAAAGGGGATGCTGCTAGGGGTGAGGGGGTGGCTTTTCCAGTAAGTTTAAATAAGCCATAATGCTTGCCCCTTCCAACATAAATTGACGTGTTTTTGGATTTTCTCTAAATACCAGTATTACAAAAGTTATTGAAGGTGGATACTTTTATCTGAAAAGCACTGTATATATTCTTTATTAAGACAACTTCATTCGATATTGAAGCCATTATCATATATATCTTCCCATTTATAATAATCTGATGATTAACCTTATATCATATTTTAAGCATGTGCACAGTATAAAACATAGAACATTATTTGGTACATTCAATGCACATGCTGAATACGTCCTTCAGACATGCGATCACATCCTGTTTCAGCATATGCTTTATCGCATGTGAATAACACATTATTTGGAAGAGTACAGTCAGCATCTACATTTCTTCAATTAGTTATTGAATTGAATTGAGAAATACAGCGTGTATAAAATTGATTTGATTATTGATTAAACATTCATGAAGTGAGAACAACTATATACATAATGATATTAATGAAATACATTTGAGGAGAGTTCCTTTTCAACAAAGTATTCAAAATAATACATAAACGTATAGAAATAGGGCGCTGACTTTTATTTGTAGCTCTACACCGATTCATATGTAACCACGGAAATCAAATACCGGAGCAAAGCTAAAGAATTATACTTACCTGGCATAGTGGTTGCCGTGATCAACATGGCATGCAGATGGCATGGAGAGAAACTTCAGAAGAGCATGTGCAAAGTACATTCTTTTCGTAAAAGGAAGTGTAATGGAGATGCGTAGGTCCTGCGAATAATACGAGATATCCCTAGCATGTGCCTAGCATCTATACTAGCACATGTATAGGAGATTAATAGCACTCGGATAGGTATATAATATATACGCCGAAAGCACATGCCTAGGATGTACTGTATAGCTGGAAAATGCGTAGCATGTGAAAAGGATGTGCTATCACATGCTTGTTGGCGTTTTGAGCTTTTAAGTGCTGGGTACATACTCAGCATCTTATGAGAACATCTTTCATTACATTCTGAAAACCTGACCAGCATGTGACCAGGGCGCAACACAATCTATTTATAGCACTTGTTTTGGTATTATTTGAGAACATGCTTTGAACATCCATGTTCTTTTTGAAAATATTCCACGCATATGCTTAGGATGTCAAATTGCTATGTGGGTCACATTTTCATTACAGGACAATGTGAATTAAGTAGATAACTCTACAAAGCCATCAGGTTTTTAGTCAAATAGTATGGTTAGATGTGTGGATGTCACTATTGTCACATATTCAACGTTTTCTTTGCTGAGATTGGGCTATTTGTGCAATATCAATGACTTCTCCAGTTCAGAATAATACTCTCAGTATACCTTATAATTGTTGCCTTCGTTTATTTGGGCTTCAAGCACTTGTGCGTGACGCCTCAGTCGTCACGACTTTTGAGCAAAACGCACACGATTTTTTAGGATCCTTAAAACCACTTGTCATGTGCCAATGCCAATGAATTTCCTGTGCTGTTAGAACAACAGTTTGCAATTATAATCTTGTTGATAATATAACTTTGCATATTAAGATATTTTTTGTACAAACCTTGAGCAGGAGTTTTTTGTTTTTTCTACATTCTCCATGAATAAATAGCATGCCAACATATTCATCGTAAGTAAAAATTGAAGGCATTATTTACTTATTATTACAGTGTCTTCACAAAAATAAAATTCACCTAACAATAATGAATGACAACCTATGTTCTGTATCTGTATCTGTAGAGTAGGGAGGGTGAGTGTGTAGGCCACATGTGACCCATTGTACATCCTCCCGAGGAGTTGTCCTCCTAGGTCATTGTCCATCCTGTCCTTCTCAGGAAGGTGGACAGGTCACTAGGAGACATCTCCTTTATATCGGCAGGTGTAGGCAAAGACTCACCGAACACACACTCTCTTGTTGATGATAACTCCGGACACTCGCATAAGACATGCCTGAAAGTTTCATCTTCCTGTTCACACATCCTGCATAGAGGTGTGTCCACTAGCCCCATAGTATGGAGGTGTTTCCTTAGTTGACAGTGACCAGTCAGAAATCCTACTATTAAACGTAGGTTTTTCCTGGTCATCGCCAAATATTTCTTCGACGCCAGCTTCCCAGGGTCGCTCAGGGTGATCCTGGCAAGACTGCATCCTTTGACTCCATCCCATCTCTTGAGGGATTGAGCATGGGTGTAAGGTTTGGCTAGTTCCGCAATTGTCGAAGTCGTTAGGCCGTAGGTGTCACTGGGTCCTGGAATTTTTAGTCCAACGGCTTCTCTGGCTGAGGAAGAGAGTAGTAAAGACCATGTCAATATCGTTTTATATTCCAAAATATATTTATTTCGCTAGCGAGCGGAAAAGTCTATTTTTCGCACTCTTTTTAGTGTGGGGAGAGTCACTTTTCCGCACTATTTTTAGTGTGGAAAGTGAATTTGTTGAATTTTTGGGAAGTATACTGATATTTGAATATTTAAAATATATATTTGTATGGTTAAAGTATACCAAATGGCTAAAAATTAGGATATTTATCACAATTCTGCCTGTTAATTTTAATTAAAAAAAAACGAATATTTCAATATTCATCAACATATTTATCGTAAGTAAAAATTGAAGGCATTAGTTACTTATTACAGTGTCTTCACAAAAATAAAATTCACCTAACAATGATGAATGACAACCTATGTTGTTGATAGTGTTGATACTATTGTTCCACAGCCTCCTAAATTTTTGAGTGCAAAATATTGCTTTAATAAACTCAATAAAAATAAATAGCTCCTATTATCATTACTGCACAATACAGTGATGACAAGTGTTGTATCGTTGAATTTGTTTTTGAATGATATATCCAAAATTGTAATATTATACCGGTTGTACCATTTAAAAATTATGTTGGGGTCATATGACCCGAAATGACAGGATAAACGGAAGTCATTTTATAATAAATATAAGCATCAGTTTCGCCTGTTTATATCTGCCAAATTTCATACTTGTCATATGAACAGTTTTCGAGAAATTGGTCTGTCAAAACGTTGTGGGACACCCTGTATAGAGCCCCTATGTCACTCCCCCCAAAGCCTTCTTTAGGGTCGATCATACTACTCACAGTCTGATTTCCATCTTGAAGTTAGTTCTAAATTCATTCCCACTGCCAGTAGTATATACCTGTAAAAATAGAAGTTTAGCTATTCAGCTAGTTTGCAGTTAGCTGAAGATTCAACAGATAGCATAGCGGTAAGATTAGCCCTTAGTGTAGATATATGAACAATACATTTTTCAGATATCTCAAAACATCCGATAACCCCGTAAATGGAGAAGATCTACAAGAAGAAGAAACATCGGGAGGTACGTCTGGAGAGGAAATTTGGGGAACACCTACCAGTGGTGAAGAAATGGAGGATAATTTAAACTCTCCTGGATATGAAGATAAACTATCGGTAAGAGAGGGGAAAGTTGGGTGGTATCATAGTTATTGTTGTATTTTCAACCTTTGAACAAAGGATTGAAGCATGAATTCCAATGAGCAGATTAACAAATAAATGAAGATTTTTATATTTTATATTCTGCATACGAGGGTTGTCTTTTGAGTGTTGCTTATAACAACATTTTTGTCAACAAATATCAAATGTTAAAATTAATTGTTCAATCTGATTTGATGAGGTGACTAATCGGCCTATTTCACTGTGACGATTTCAGATCTACTGAAACTAGATTATATTCTCCAGCCCGACTCTTTTTAAATAGCCAATTAGCCTCAAGACTGGATATTTCATGTAAGTTCTTTCTTCTGGCTTCTCATCGCCTGAGACCAGAAACTGCATATTCGCCAGGAAATCACACTAGCATAGGTTGGTCTTAACAGTTTCCTCTTCTAGGTAAGAGAATCTGCACATGGATTCGTCTGTCAACCCCATTAGCTTTATGTGTCTGTTAGGCTTACAGTGCCTTGTTAACATGCCGGCTTTGACAGTTTCCCTTCCTTTGCTTATTATATCCACCGTTAAAGTTGGCGAATATTTTTTAATGAACTGTTCCACCTATCTCTGTCATGGTAAGATTACCCACCATTCTAGAGATTTCTGTGCCATCCACTTGCTTGTGGCCATATTTTTTGTCGACTTTGCGACGCCCCGGAAGGGTTTCGGTCCAATAAATAGCATATAAGCCTTGCCATGCCGTTTCATCCCCCAATTTCTTGCCCTAATGACCCTCGTGCTCTGGTACTCAGGCTAAAATGACCTTGCAACGGTCTCCAAGTGCGCTTAAGGCGTCTGGGCAATCCCATAATATCTTGGAACCAACCTTTATGGAATCAAATGCTTCTTGGCTATCGGTGAAGGTGACAACTGAACGGAATGTCCTTTCTTGCTTTTTGATTTCTTCAATGCAATGGTGAATCGTCGTAACTTCCGCTTGGAAATTTGCGACGTCCTTAGATTGGCTAATACGAATAGCTATCCTTTGTTTCAGTTTTATGATTCCGGTTCATACACCAACTTCTATCATGAAACAAGCGATTGGAATAGCTAATTCTAGAATTGGTTCCAAAGGATGCAAAAGTGCATTCCTTTTTGTGGATAATACTTAGTATTAGCTCTATATTCAAAATACAAAAGACAACCCTCGTATAACACGAACACATTCCTCTTCTCAATCAATACTGACTTTTTGACATTTTGGTGTTTCTCGAAGATTCCACAGAATGACCTTTTTTTGATGAGACGATAGTAGTATTTCCGTTATCAGCTTCCATTATCTTTTAAACTCACAAAACCAACTGGGGTGTGAATGTATCTGACCCGCTCATCTCAATGAAGTTGATTAGGTAGCGATACAATCTGTACTGATAGTAGACAAGCCCTATTACCATTGAACAGACAACGTGTTATATCCAGGCTAGTACTAGAGTGTCACCAAGATTTAGCTGACGCCTCGGCAGATAACAATATTATCCTGAGGTGGGTTGAAGGGCACAACAGGAGTAAAGTAAATCACATTGCCGATTCTTTAGCCAGGGAAGCCGCTGGACTAAAAATTCTAGGACCCAGTGACACCTACAGCCTAACGACTTCGACAATTGCGGAACTAGCCAAACGTTACACCCATGCTCAATCCCTCAGGAAATGGGATGGAATCAAAGGATGCAGTAATGCTAAGATCACCCTGGGCGCCCCTGGGAAGCTGGCGGCGAAGAAATATTTGGCGCTGACCAGGAAAAACCTACGTTTAACAGTAGGATCTCTGATTGGCCACTGTCAACTAAGGAACCACCTCCATACTATGGGGCTAGTGGAGACACCTCTATGCAGGATGTGTGAACAGGAAGATGAAACTGTCAGGCATGTCTTATGCGAGTGTCCGGAGTTATCGTCAATAAAAGAGTGTGTGTTCGGTGAGTCTTGGCCTATACCTGCCGATATAAAGGGGATGTCTCCTAGTGACCTGTCCACCTTCCTGAGAAGGATAGGATGGACGATGACCTAGGAGCACAACTCCTCGGGAGGATGTACAATGGCTCACATGTGGCCTAAGTGCTGTGAGCCTACACTTACCCTCCCTGCTCTACAGATACAGATACGAATAGGTAGCGATTCTTAGAGTTGTTGATCGTTTTTTAATTATTCTGCTGAACGTCTTATTATGATATAACAGCATAACCCAATTTAACTTCATATATGTAACTTCAAAAATAATGCATTTATTTTCGATTTAATTTTGATTAAATAGTTTCTACTGGTGCTCATTCATTTTCAGGATACAATTGTCTAAAATATCTTCAAATAAAAATAAGCTTTTTTTTGCCGAACTCACTAGTGTTCCATCCGGTAGTAGGGGTCTCTATCGAGCCCAACATCCATGTATTCTAGTCCTCGGTCTTACGTTTTCTCCGAAAGACGGCATATCTACATTATACCTCAAGCTCGCTGGTAAAGTGCCTGTGATATGCTACTCACTCTAGTGCGGTCTAAAGTGCACCCCAGTAGTCTAGTGTCTCGCTGCAGGCTCTACGACGGTGTTTTCTCAGTGGTCACTTATTCAAGTACTAACCACGCTCGACACTGCTTCACTGTAATTACCAAGCCATTTTGGTTGAGCTTGTCACCCTGTAAATTGACAACCAGTGCATATTATTGGCCACTAAAAGGTTTCTTTTCATCCTACTTTCAGCTTACAATCTAATATTCAGAACTGCATCACATATTATATATCTAATACTAACTTAAAATTCTACGACATGAATTTGATTTGAAAAATGAACTGAATTCAACCACAACTCTGGAAAATCCGATGTCAACTATGGGCAGCAAAAACACAGACCGAGCATTTCCAGACTGATATAAAGGTGCAATTGTAAATTTGTGGACTAATGCGTGAAGCATGCGAACAAATAGTTTATATTTTCAATCGTCGTTTTTCAATAGTCATAACCTTGAGGTACTTTTTTGTATATCTAGACTATAGCTATTTTGTTTTTGAATTTTAGCCACACAATGGATCGATTTCATCCGACTATGGTGACGATACTGAATTGATGATGGATGAATTACTGATGACTCCTCCAATCAGTGGTGCTATTATGAGGGGACTCCTACCTAGGAGAACACTGGAACCTTTAATCGAAGAAGAATGTTCTGAAACATCTACGACTTCGTCAATAGAATCTAATAGTCCATCCGCTTCTCCTGAACAGGTAGATAAAAGAAATACACATACATATAATTGCATGAAAAAATAGTATTCCACCAGATGAGATTGTGATGTTTAATGAAAAACTGTTACCTAGCAATTAAACGAGAACAAATCTAGATGTGTCAATGGTCGCGTTCATCCCAACAAAGATGATCAGGTAGCGATTTTTAGAGTAATCCATCAGTTCGTGACTCTGCTGAACACGCTGAACGTGCTAATAAAACCATCGACATATATGTCACATGTCAATGAATATAAAAACAACAACTCAATTAAAAAATGGAAGTTAATCACAATAAATTGAGCTCGCCTCTTTGGAGCATACTATGAAGAGTTGAACTTCCTGACACATTATACAATTTATTATTAAAATCATAAGTCACCTCCATCTGTTTATTCATTTTCACTGGAATACAAACTAAAATATCTCCAAACAAAGACATGTATATTATGTTTTTATCATATGACATAAATGACAGATCATCAAAGCATATTTTAATTCCTATTGAAAAAATGGCGACTGATACCACAGCGCTCAATCTGATCAGTTAACAAAACACGCGTTCAGCAGAAAATTGATGATCGCTTCGGTAGCGCTACGTTGTGATGAACGTGACCAATAATAAAGTTGATGATTGATTGATAAATTTGTTCGGCACCACCAGTCAGAGGCTTCAAGACCTTAGCACCTCAGCCTTTGTGCACTTTGTGTTCTTGGTTGTACTGTTTATGTGAAGATACCAGTAGCCCTTATCAATATTTATCACCAAAACCTTCTTGGAGAAATCTTCTCTTGGGTACTCTAGTCCTAGAAGTCTGTATCTTCAACAAGACAGTGCTTCACATTCGAAGATAATGTGTGAGGCTGTTTCCTCCTCTTTCATTCACAACCGACAGATATGTTTCTCCCTATACATATATGCCAATTGCCGATACATGTGTTTCTTTAGGGTACAGTAACCGGTGAGTAATCCCGTCACTTTCCTTATCTGACCCCTACCGGTAGTCAGTGACTCCGAGGGTTTTTTGACCAGGGGGTCTGCTATGTTTCTTTTTTGGCACGTGGCTCCACTACGTCTAATGTTTAGTTTGAATCCACCGAGATATACAACCACAAACAGGAGATGCAAATCGGATCAATAAGTGGAATTCTCCTATTCAAAATCCCAAAAACTTTTATTTTTCTGCAGCCGTCCCTAAAATAGAACTTTCGGTGTGCATTATTGAATCGAAAATGAAACTTTACACAAATCGTACCGAAAGTAGCTATTTTCGGAATGTTTTGTTTCACTTCTGGAACGATTTTTTTACTTTCAGAATAATTTTCAATATCTATGTAGGCGGCCTTAGCAATGACATTTACGGAATTTTTATTATGACATCCCTTGTCAAAATAAATTTGTTGATAGTTCAACTGTATTTTTAATTTTCCGATCCAGAAATGAAAATCGACAACGAAAGTGACAAGGAAATAATTATTCCACATAAAATCAGTGAAGCTGCTAACTGTTATAATTGTACAATTAATGTGGGTACATATTTATAGTGTCTATCCCTATTATTTTTTAATATTGTATCTACTAACGGCTGCTTTCAGGACTCGCCCTGGAAACTGCCTACTCATCCCGTAAAATATCTCTTTCGGGACTTGTTACGTAATCTCCATTTCTGGATCGGAGAATTTAAAATACAGTTGAACTATCAAAAAATTTATTTTTACAAGCGATGTCAGATGTCATAATAAAAATTCCGTAAATATCATTGCTAAGGCCGCCTATTATATTGAAAATTATTCCGAAAGTGAAAAAGTCGTCCCGAAAGTAAAGAAAACATTCCGGAAATAGCTACTTTCGGTACGATTTGTGTAAAGGTTCATTTTCGATTTAATACATCATACCGAAAGTTCTATTTTCGGGACGACTGCAGAAAAATAACTATTTAATCGAAACTTCTATTTCTTCGCTGAATTGGTTGCCTAGCTATCTCCTCCATAGCAGTAGCAAAAATTACAGAATAAAAATATAAGATGTTTTGTTGTCAATAACGAGATCGGTAGATACCAGATAAGTTCGAAAAGCTTATTTTATTTTAAGCTAAACAGGGGTAATTAGAGAAATATATATTTAAATTAATAGGATTCTTTATCGCAAAGGTTTATTTTTAAATGTTAATTATTTCGAAAAATGTTCGGGATATGAATTTGAAAAAGTGAGTAAAGAAAAACTTGAATTTTTAAAATGAATCAATTCACAGTTTGTATCCAGCATCTTAGTAATTTTGTGATACTTATTGATAATCTAGCAGATATCTATCACAAATTCAATTAAATATACTCATTAGCCACCAGAATAATAGGGACACTAAATCTTAAATTTTGATCTTTAAATAACGCGTATTTTTGGATTGACAAGGTTAAAACAGTAAAAAGAGAAGCAGCTGCAGGATACCTTTATTAAAAATGTTTATAAATGTTGTAAAATACTAAGTTTGGAGTTTGACTTATGTGTTAAATTTAATCTATTGTTTTTCAAATCTTTCAATATACATTTGAGAGTAAAATATATACGGACTCTGATATAGAGACTGGCATAATATTTGAAAGGAAATTGATTACATGGATGATGAAAAGAAAATTTAGTAAATTCGTTCAAAAGGAACTGACCAATTCTTATTTGGTTAGCTATAGAATTGAATTTTTGTGTTTTCTTGCTTAATATACTTGTTTATATAATATCCTTATTATAAAAATAAATCCGTAATTTTGTATAAACAAATATTACAAAATATTTAGTGTTTAAGCTTTGCTATTAAAGAGAAAAATATTAATATGACTTTTTGCTCATTTCAACAATTAATTAATAAATTTGAAAAATCTATACAACATGAATATAAAACACGAACAACCAATAAACACCGTTCTAAAATAACAGCGCTCGACGGGCGACGTCCCGTATTATATGCCAAATTAAATGCATGTAAGGACGTAGCGACGTACTGTACCATCCAAGTCACCAGACAGTCACCAGCGGCATCGGTGCTTCACGCGATAAATTCGAACGAGTGAAACATCTTATATTTTTATTCTGTAATCTTTGGCAGTAGTGGTGTTTTGTCGTTCAGCAGCAGGTAGCTATACAAACCACCACTTATAGGCCAAGCAATAGGTAAATATTTTTGACGAAAATCCTATAGAAAACGGATGATGCCATCATAGCAAAGACATTGTATTGTATTATTTCAGTTATATGTTTTGGACACGCAAATGTTGCTTGATAATTTGTTATAAACATTTAAAACGGAAAAAACCTTATTTTTGGGTTTTTTCATATAGCGTACAACGTACTGGAGCAATCTCAATGGTATGGTATATGGATAAACTGTAAATAATTAAAATACGAACAAAATGAGTGATCGAGCAAGTCAATCGGATAATTAGGAACCGAGATAATCAGGAAGAACCGGAAAATTGCCAAAAATCACTATACACGCATGCTCCACTGCTTGGCCTATTATATTATGTATGATTTTCACAAAAAAAGTGTCAGAAATATTATTCCACAATTATTGTATTCCATTTTGCTTCACTTGAAGTGTTTCAATTATCGATGAAAAATCTTACCAGAAAAATTATATATTATTTAACCCGAATTGTACGCCTAAATCATCATCATAAAAACTGTTTAAAAATATCTTGTGCTTCTATTGTGGGCAGGACAGCGGAACTGGAGGTGCTGCTGACACATATTTTGTTGCGGAAAGTCCTTGCGTGATAAAGGATCTTCCGGCGGTTCACGTAATCGGCTCAGAGCTAGAACAAGACGCGAGCTGGGAATCGAACGTAATTACGCAACAGTCTGTCCATTCGATTCAGACGACGGAAGTAGTTGCGACGACAACGAAAATCCACAGATCGGAAAGTTATCGCCATATTATAGAGGCTGCAGAAAACGAAGGAAACGACGGACGAAACGTTTATTTCTTCAATCGATTCCGGCCAGCCGCCAAGTTTGTAAATATTGAACGAGTGCCGAGATCCAAAAGTGTTAAAATGTAAGTAAACTATGTAATCAAAAAAGTAGAATTCATGCTCAATTTTTGCTAAGCAAGTATTTTTTGAGTATTTTTTTATGTTTTGAAATATAAAAATCACTTGGAGCTCAATCAGACAAATACGGTGGATCAAACTATTCTTTCTTTTGAGTTATTGTTAAGAATAAATAGTTTCTCTTCAAGATACAGCTACAGTTTTCTCAGTGACAAAGCAAAGCCTATTCTTGATATTAAAAATGTCTTGACACATGAGGTTTGCTCTAACAATGATCAGAAACTGTCCAAATTTGCCAGAGACCATTGCAATCAGTTATAGAAAGTTACTTATTGGCTGTGGCCAGGTAGCCGCTCTGACACTAATTTTGGGTACGTATTTGAGGCAAGCTGAAAACTTATCCTATACCTAAACTCGAATTGCAGTCCTGGCTGGTGAATAGCGGGGCTCAATCAACCCTTAAACTCTTGAAAATTTTAATTTCTATCCAAAAATATTATTGGGGTGAATTTCATTTGTTTTAGTTTAATATTTTTCCATAATTTTATCTTTCAACTATAAATATAGTTTATTTACGATAAGTTTGCA
>CAJUYG010001756.1:0-53080 GCA_910591675.1 Galerucella calmariensis | reverse complement strand
GGGTGATGGCACTGAATCGGTTTGTGTTCATTTTTCAATAAACTTCGAAGCACTTTTAGTTGTCAATAATGACAAATTCAAAGTAAAATTTTGACGTTTCAATGTAAACAAGGTATTATCGATGAGGAAGCAGAATTATCAGTATAATACCGAATGATTGGCTAGAATAATGTATTGCTATTGGTTAAAACCACCAAAATGTCAGATTTTGACAATTGAAGAAAATAATCAACTATATTAAAACCAGAGGTTGGTTGATGTACTGAAAGGGATTTCCGTGATAATTTTTTACTGGATATAGTAACCAATCAAATTACTTAATTTCAAGTCATGTGTCAAATTTCATCCAATCACCGCTGTATTACAGCGATAATACCCTACATGTGGTGTTTTCAGTTTGGTGTTTACTTTTTACTTTTTATTAAACATTAATTAAACGTCAAACTGACAACTGGATTAAAAATGTCGCGAAGATTAGGTATTGCATCTAACGATTCAATTAATTTACCAATTGTACTTTTTACAACTGTAGTTTTAGATAAAAATGAATACTATTTGATTAAAATTGATAAAGTTTGTATTGAAATGGCAATCAATTTTTTGAAAGCTACAAAGTAAAAAGTTATCTTATCGAATACTCCTCGGGTCTCAAAATTTTGTCGTAGAGAATCCTTCAAGCGTGTTGCTCAAAGATAATAGCCCTCGGCCTGCGGCCTTGGGCTATTATCAAGCAACACGCTTTCAGTATTCTCTATGACAAAATTATCTCGGTATTATCAAGACCCTAGTGGTATTACTACTGAGAATATCACATAGCAGACATCTATTATTTTTAAGAAGTTTGCGATTGTTTAAAATGAGTATCATAGATTGATCTTCAAATTATGTTGAACACAAAGGCAAACTAAATATACGAATCCCATTAAATATTGTCCAAATCTGCCACTTTCCAGTACTATGCTGCTACTATAGCAGCACTTGATCCATCAGATGCTTTTTCGGTTTTTTGTTTATAATGTAACAATATTCATTAAATGAAAGGCATTAAATTCAATTCAACTCAACGGTCTGATGTAATCAGATGAGTATTTTGTAGATTTTGACAGTATCTACCTCTCCGTATATCAACTAGGTTTTTGTTATAATTCAGCATTTCACTCAAATGTCAGTAAGCATAATTTATTGAATGTAATTCCATTACGGATGCAATAATATTGCCGAAGAGCGAGGACCTCACTCAGCTCTGCAGCGCTGGCAAATCCGAAATAAATTTTAATAATTAATAATGTTATTCAACACTTTGAACTAGTAGCATCAATAATGCATATACATGCAACATTGAGAAATCGAACAGGTAAAGTGGTCGTAAAAAGCTAAAATTTTTCTAAAATGATTTGTGACAGATGCTGTAATTTTAATCTCAACGTTAGTCGTGGACCGAAACGATTTTATTCAGTTCATGGATGCTTTAAGACTGTACATAAAACCAATTGGTTTTAAAAGAAGTCTTAAGGTTGTCATAAAACCTTGAAAGCATGAAAATGCCCACTCTAAAGGAGATCTTCAAAACCAATAATATGAACCCTTATAAATCACTTTTATCCTAAGTAACTCGTGTTAATGCTTCTGTCAATATACTCTTAAAACCACTTTAAATACATTTCAAAAACATGCGCATTCAAAGTAGTCTGTAAGTGTTGTCAGTTTTTTTATACACTCCTTAAATGCTTTTCAAGAGAAGATATTCAGTATGGAAGCAAAGTGCGATGTGATTGAACCTTAATATGGTTTGTGATAAATGTTATTCGGTTTGAAAGGAAACATAACCTAAAAATCAATCGCGCCGCATTTTCGAATCAAAGTTGTTCGTGTCCTGTTGTTATGAAATATTAACGGTAAGAATTCAAGGCTTATGTCTTCCAAACCTCTTGCTAATATATTTTCTACAGGTTTAATAATCCCTTTCAGTCTTATTTTTAATTAAAATTGTTTTGTAATAAACTGGTTACAACACTATTTGGACCTTAAACAAAATGGCATGGCTTAAAAGGAGAGGGAAGGATTTTCGTGTTATAGACAGCCTAAGTCTGACGTCACAACTGTGGGCGGAGCCTGGACTGGTTCCAAACAAACTCTCTTTCTATGTAAAAGTCCCATGAGGAAATTTTTATTTAGTGTTTTCAACGTTATAAAGTGAAAATAAGACATCTAGTTTCCATATTGTGTTAGAGGAACGTGCTGTTTAAGTGATTTTGTATAGGTTTTTGCCAAGGTGAGTTAATTCAATTAATAAATTAAGTTGGAAAGTTTTTGAGGTTATGTTGGTTATATTTTGGTGATAGGTTTTTGGATAATTTCTACTATGTTTTATGATTGATAATCACTTAAATCTCAATAGTCATTTTAGTTACATACAAAAAACATTTTTGAAGAAATTATAGGTACTTTTACTCCAGAGTATCGCAACATTCTCTAGAATAACAGTGTATAAAACCATAATACAGCAGCACTTTGAATACTGTCCTAACTTACTGTATACTTTCGATTTAAACAAATTAAGGGCACTGCAATTGTATTAAGATGTGGCAGGCTGACCCCAGTATTTTTAGTGATGGAAACATTGGAGTGGTTATCGATTGAAAAGAGGCTGATTTATATGACATTAACCTACATTTATAAGATGTTGCACAATCTTTTGCCAATGATTTTTAACAAATATATAACCTATAACAGTCAAATACATGGATATAATACTAGAACTAACAATCACTTACATATTAACATTCAATCTAAATTGTTTAATACAAAAACATTAATATTTAAATGATTTATTGACTACAACAAGCTACCAAATAAAATAAAATATTCACAAAGTTTGCCACAATTTAAAAGAGGATTAATGAACTATTTAGTTAAACGATGAACCTGGAAGTATTTTCACTACAAATTGTTAAATATTGAAATGTATGTGATTATTGTTTTTTTTATTGTATTAAATGCGGTATGTACCTATTTGTTTATTTATACATTTATTATATAGGTACATGTAGTTATTTAATTCCATATATTTATTTATTATATGTTTGTATACTTTAAACTTATATACAATGTAGCATTACAGAGCAAATTTTTTCGGTTTCCAACAAACCAGGCTGAGAGAAACAAATGGATTTCTCTTATAAGGTGAAGAATATCATTTTTAAAGAATGTCTTATTGAAATATTCTATTTACTCACAGGCGAAAAGATAATCCACCCACTCAGTTTGCGAGAGTTTGTGATTGCCATTTTGTGGACAAAGAAGCCATCTGAAGATAATAGATTAAAGAAATTAAGAAAACAGAATACAGTTTAGATGGTTTCTAATAAAATAAAACAGCCAACATAACCTCAAAAAGTTTTCAACTCAATTTAGTAATTAAATTAACTCACCTTGGCAAAAACCTATACAAAAACACTTAAAAGGCACGTTCCTCTAACACAATATAGAAATTAGATGTCTTATTTTGCCTTTATAACGTTGAAAACACTAAATAAAAAATTCCTTATGGGACTTTTACATAGAAAGAGAGTTTGTTTGGAGCCAGTCCAGGCTCCGCCCACAGTTGTGACGTAAGCACTTAAACTGTCTATTGTTGAGAATACGAAGTGCAGTTAGTTTTAGCGTAGCTTAAAATGCTTTATTTTCTAGATTTTTTCTTAAGTGGGTCGTAGAAAAAATATGCTGTGGATTGTGTGGATTATGCATATCGCACTTGAACGATTGAGCACTCCGCCTACGGCGTCGTGCTCAAACTTCGTCGTCGTGCGATATGGCCATCATATCCACACTAGTTGCACAAACTACTATTTCTTTCAAAATATGCCCTTTTTCATTTAAAAACAACCTGCCAAATGTCAAATCAATTTATCCATCCATTTTAAAGTTATCGAATTAAAGCATTCAAGTTTTTAAAATTTCAACTCCCTGTACTTCGAAAAGTAAATGTGCTAGATCCCTCAATCGCGCAAAAAAAATTATGGAAATAATAGTAAAAATGTGCTATCGTATTCCAAATAAAACAATATACAGGGGGTGCCATTTGAAAAAAAAAGTGAGGGGTAGCTACCACGGTGCTGTCTAATGTAAATTATTTTTTTGTAAGCCATTAGGAAGGTACTTTAATGCCATTCAATGCAGTTTTTTTATTAATTGATTATTTTGTCAAATAAGCGAGATAATGCCTATATTCGATAACTTGGGACACCCGGTATATATAAAAATATTTTCCGAACTATCAACCTCTCACTTCGTAACTTTCTTCAAGACATCAACAACTTCTAAGTAAAACAATCACTAACTATTAATAACTTCTCAGTTAAATAGTTTATTTTCCGCTTGTACTGAATACAGAACTCGAATCAAATTCAACATGTCACTCGTTTCTACTTTGCAGACAACACAGTCTACAAATTCAACTTTCCAGTGAGTTTGGTAACATTTAGTTTGTGTTTGATGTTGAATTTGTTTCATTTAAACAATTTCTGAGGTTCTCACATCAATTCAATCTTGAAAATATTTCGACATTAGTATAAAACCAATGGATTGATTGCATTAGTTTGAGAAATTACATCATCCCTTTTGGCTGGGCAAACTTAAAAACCCGATTGAGCGATTAACGAACCGTAATCCTATCAGTAAATTCGTCTCAAGCACTAGGCATTAATTCAACTTAATTGAACCCTGAAAAAGGAATTATATGGATATTTGAGAATTCATTCATTTATTTATACCCTACAAAAAGTTACAAGAATAAGTTAATTGTTTTTAATCATTTTTTATCAGCAAATGGAGTGTTGCCGCAAAATCTATAACGCTGATGTTTTTAACATCTACCAAGGTAAGAAAAACTAAACTATCGCGTATCCAGGTACATGGCATTCATAAGTTAATTATTATTCTAGTTTCGTGAAAATTTTTAATGTCTACTGTATAAGCTGCGTTCGTTATTTGCATCGCCGAGGCGACGGATTTTGGTCACGTGATCACTGATTAATCTGAGCATTTACCCACCCTACCTCTAGATGTAATAAACGAACGATTCAGACTAAAAAGATTGATTGGATCAGATCGAACGCAAATAACGAACGCAGCTATAGTTTGTTTACGATAAAAAAACAAAATATTGTGATATTGCCAAGCTGTAGTTTTTTTCTTTACTTAAACATTAAATCATTTACATTCAAATATGTGACAATAATAATAATTAATAATAATGGATACGAATAGCGAATACTATTAGTTACGTCTCTTACAACAGTAAGCAGGAGAAGCGGGCCCCATTTCGGCATTCTCGTTCAAAATAGCTTAACAAAGATGTTACCATCTCTTGACATTTACTGTTCAGCTGCTTCGGCATTTTATCAACTACACACTGCAGATTTGCCTTAATAATTAGTTATGAAAATAACTGTTTTTTAATCTTAAAGAAAAAATGAATTTAAATGCACCAAAAAAACTTGTGAATATTAGACGATAATCGATGTCAATAAACGTCAAAACAAACTAGGGAATTTTACCAGTTGATCTGACAACGTCTTGAAGTTTTGCCAACCCGTTAGCTGTAAATTGCTCTAGCTGTTGAGGATAAATTGTATTTACGGTTGGTAAATTAATATGTATTCTGATAAGCAGGAAAGTAACTAAAAATGATATCATCGCCTTTTTATCGTAAAAATCCTAGTTTTAGCCGTGGGTCCTTGTTTTTTACGTAAAACTTGATGATGAAAACGACATCCAAAATAACGGATCCTACATGTGTCATGAGCTACAGGTCTGTTATAGTTAATGGGCTTGTTATCAATGAAATATTTTCTCGGTTTTTCTTACGTTATTTTGTAAAACTGAATCATCAAAATAACTAGTGAAATTTTCAGCTCTTGAACTTTCCCCACTACTTAGATATTAAAGGTTGAAAATGGAGCTCCCTCAAAAAGCGACAAAACCGACTGTGACGTCACATTGCATATTGTGCTCTGTACACCGCTGCGTTTCACATAAGAAAGTTGGGTACAGCTGCAATATCTTCAAATTTTAAGTGTTAGTGATTTTTGCCATTAAAGATGTACTCAGTAGATAGTACCAAAATAGTACCAAAATCGTCTCCTAATATCTTATAAAAGCGGCTACACACACGCCTGCCGCAGGGACGATCTAGGGTGTAAGAGTGGGGGTGACCCCAAATCGCCTCCTTGATTGTAACGTGTGTAGGTGAGCAGGGGCGATTTCCTAGATCACCTCCTTTGCAGGGTGGCAGGGTGCGCCGGACCTTCCTGCTTCCTAGATCGGGTCCAGCCGCCCTGCCACAACTCGTGTGTGTGTATCGTGATCGGGCCGATTTTGACCCAGTTCTGTAGTGAAAGCCGTTGGATGTTTGTTTTTATTGTGCAGCTTGCTGAGGTAGATCGAATATAGTCATCATAGAAAACAACAACCAAGGGCGTGATGTTTGGACGCGGGTTATAGCAGTCTTTAAAGACCGGCCCCACATGTGGGATAAAAAAAACAAACATTATTTCAACAGGTACATGGGACATCAACTTCCAATTCTCGCATAACGTTCATGTGACACAATTCTTTCCGTTTCTTCAACCAATTCTTCACCCAGAACTTCCTTTTTCTTTTTTTCCGTGGTAGCTCTACGGACGCAGCCAAGGCAATGCCGATCTTTTGGCACCATCTTCACGACTCAAGTGTAATCTGCTCTCAGCACGTCAACTGTCGCACTGAACGGCAGGCGGCGGCGGCAGGTACGTATGTAGAGACGCCTCCTAGATTGCCCCAACCACCCTGCACCCTAGATCGCCCCTGCGGCAGGCGTGTGTGTAGCCGCTTTAAGGTAAATTCAGTTTGATCTTTTTTAATGGTAAAAAGAAATCAAGCTTGTCCAGCTCACATTTTTTTAGTTAACAAGCTTACAACAAATAATGAACGACTCGGAACTCCCAAATAAAGCTTTGGATTTTTTTTCTATCAAATAAAATATTCTATTTCGTCTGACCTATTAGTGTCTAGATAAAATGAGCTATTCGGATCTGACATACTTAATTCTGACGAGCTAAATGTAGAAGAAGGAAAAACTCTTGAAAACTCTTCGTTCATAGGTTTTCCGTCATTTTCCATTCACGATTTCTTTGGAACGATCTCATTGCTAGTACATTTTCTCTTTTTAGCCATTTTCCATATATATTGAATCGCATTGGAACGTACATAAGCCTTAATGCAAGCCTGAATTCCTATTTCCCGAGATATAGGTTCCATTCGTGTGTTATCCATTTGATTTTCTTCCTCTACTTTATCATCATCAGAGGCTCTATTTTCTGAGCTTAAAAACTGTGACCGTGGCTTGGAACTATGCATTGTTACTCTATTTTTCAAGACAGTCAAACAATCTCGGAACTACTCAAGGTTTTAATTTAACTGCTCCACTGCTCACTGTTTTAATGTATATATATTTTTCTGGTGCATTCTTGGATGTGTTAGGACAGTCGGAAATCAAATAGTATTCATTTACCACTTTTTTCTCACTCTCTTCACAATAAAATAACAAAACAGCTGGTACAGTCAACATTCCGGCGTTTTTTTTTCTTACATAAAACGATACAATATACATAATACACAGCTCTCAAACGTTAGGTATATCATATGCAGTGTGGCGTCACAGGTAACCACGCCCCGTTTTCGTTCAATCCAATTTCTTCAATTAATTTGAGGGTTTAAACGTTCGCGGAAAAATCTAAAATTTTGGGAATCTGTTTAAAATGAGTTTTAGTTTCTATTATTAACTTAAAAAAATTTTCTTGAACAAGCCCATTTTGGAAGCAAATTGATTTACATTTCTTACATCATTGTTTCAAGAGCTTCCCAACATGATGTGGCATGATGTACTTTCTTTCTCATTTAAAAAAGTAGAAGTAATTTTTAGTTTTCATTTGAATGGGGATTCTAAAGCCGGAACTAAAAAAGTGTATCCCCTATAAATAGTACTTAGCTCATGTAAACTCTGAATTAAAAGTAAAGTGGTTTAATATCTACCAATTAAAAATCGCATGAAAATTAAAGTTGCATATTCATCCTCGTTCATGCATACAGCTTTGTTGCCGTATTCAACTTCGCATATACAAAATGATGAATAAGTTATTTCTCAGGAGATTTTCGCTACTTATTTCGAGCTTTTTAAAGATGAAATAGATTAATTCATAACTTTCCTTTCAAAGAGATAATTTTATTTCAAATGAACGAAAACGTCAGGATATTATTTTTTAAATTGAATACCAGAGATATTCAATTTCCAACCGATATTATCAATTACACCAGAAGTAATTTCTGCGGTACACGGAAATCGGATTTCGCTAGATCAATCGAATATTCCACCAGCAGGTATAGTTCGTTCCAAGATATTTCGTTTCGACTTATGCCAACATGATTGATTTGATACAAAAACCAACAGCAGGTAGTCGTTTATCCTCTAACAATAGCACAGTATCGTTTCTTCGAAAAGCGAAAAGATAACGCTTAATGGTATAATTATTCTATGACTGAAATGTTTTGCTGGTAAAATGATATTTTAGACTTTTTTTTTGGGATATTTTCATTTTTTACATTTAACAAAATTTTTCACTTTGCATTGCTGTATGTTTTGAAAGAAATTGTTGTATTTGTAGATGAATTCATCATTTCATTCATTCATCTCAAGATATTAAGTACTTTTTAAATATTACCAGTATATGTGATATATTTGTAATGTTGTACGTGATCTTGTTAAGTATATATTATATAGGAAGGACTCCCCGACGCGTAACATTTCTAAGACAATGATTCAAACAATTCTACTTGACTACCAAATATGGAATACCATTTTGTTTTTGGGATATAAAAAAAACTTCATATAAATTAAATCAGTTTAATGTTTTTACTAATCAGTCATACATTCATATGTAGGAATTTACAGCCTTTAATCAAATATATTAGTTATCAAATTAAAATCTAACACAAAAAACAAAATCACAAATGAGTAACCAAATATGGAATAGATATCCATATATGGAATATAAGTATAAATCAATATAGCAATAACAAAAATGGACATTAATATCTTTGAGATTACTTGCAAAAGTCACAGATCCAAGTATCAAACTCTGGACCAGCACAATTATAATGTGCCCAGAGCCCACACATCAAGCATTTAATTTAATATTCCATAATTAGACACCTACGACTGTTCATATTTGGATTTTTATACTAGTTCAAACTGTTCTGAATATTTTTCAAAATCACAATATTTTAATGACAAAAGATCACAAAATGGTGAAATAAACATAATACCGATATACTAAATAGTATAACACTTACGTAAACAAACATAACAGCTGGTAATACTCGTTTATTACTTACCTTTAAAATTTTTTGCACAACAACAAAACAAAACACGCCTGCCACACGTGAAGCATTCGCGCAACTGACTCGATGGTGTGGGTGCGATAGTTAGTAGACCGAATAAAACAGAAGATGGTCGAGTGATGCGTTTCATACTTATAGTCCTAAAGAAATGAAGGCATTCCATATTAGGATACTATTCCATATTTGGTGACCATCCTCTACTCTTAAAAACATTTTCATATTTGTTGCTAGATGACCGAGACATTAACTTTTTATAAATCTTCTTTTAATTATAATAACGTTCACATTTTCTTTCATTTGATAATTATTACATCGTACAGTAATTAGTATAATATTCAATTTACTTCACATAGTAGATGCTAATTTTCGCCACCATGGACGCTAGTGTCTAATTGTCAGGGTCATGCAGGTTTTCTATATTAATATGTGAAACTACTACCCCAGTCTATTTCATATGAAATATCGACTTTTAACATGAAACCGGATATGTAGGAAATACATTCCACATGTTGATTCTACTTAGGTATACTTCCAATACCCAGCAGGTCGCTGTTTGTTTTGACATAATATATAAAAATTGAAACAGCTAAACTTCGCCAGAATACTCATAACTTGGTTGACATAAAAGCTGATAGGAAAATATGCATAGACCAGAAAAATGTTTCACTAAAATCCAGAAATATTTTAAAAATCGAAAAACGGAAAATATGTGTTGTATAAAGAGTGAAATGTTGATAAACACAAAAGCTGGAAACGGAGGGTGAAATGAATCTACAGTGTGGAACAACCAAATGGAATAAATTCTGTAACGAATAAACGATTGGACAGGTCGATTTGTATTTTTACCTACGACCCCCACTGTAATCAGTCAATAACACACAGTCGGTATCAATGTAATGACGTCTATTACGCACTGTAAAAAAACGCACAGCTGTAAAGTAAATCGCACGGCTTCCCTAGCAACATCTTAGTAACTGTCAATAGACGTCACCATTTTATTTAAAATTTACTATTTGAAATCATTCGATATGGCCACGTTTAACTATGAAAAGCCCAAAGGGCTAAGTATATGTATTGATTATAATTGAGAAATGGACTTTCGATTATCAACAATATATTAATAATGATTAAACGTTAGTTCTTTAATGTGCTTCTTTCATTGGTAATAGAGTAATAGAGATGGGGTTTACCAAGCACCTCTAATTATGTAACTGTTATTTCTTATGCTTCTTATGAAAAATACAAGTACAAGTAGGTCGTAGGTAAAGTATAGTACGTAACTCGTGTTGTAAAGCATTTTACGCACTCACGGAATTACGCACTCGCCGCCACGCGGCATCTTGCGTAAATTTTCCATTCGTGCGTAAAATACTTCTTACCACACACTTTACGTAATATACTATTAAATGCGCTTTAAAAAAAATCATATAGGATGTGTCATGTGATAGTGAACAATACCAATTCTGCGTGTTGAGAAACTTTTGTAATTAAGTATTGTGTCACCTCTCTGTTTATTTTTATACTCTTTTTCCTTTGACGGACCCTGGGTTGTGTGACAATATCCTTTATACTTCAAGAGGTCAAAGATTGACTCTATTTGGGGTTTGCGGTAGTTCTGCCCATGAGAACTTTTGTTCGACATGTCGCTGGGATATACAAGATATCAAACTTTCATTCATTTTGACCGGAACCTGATTTGCACTTTGAAAGTGCGAGGTCCTTTATAAATTTAGCTAAATTTGGCAAAAAGTTTTTTTTATGTAATAATTTAAATTGTAGAAAGTGGATACACAGGGTTTGTATTGTAAATTAATTAATTACAACTTTTATGCTTAATTTCAATCATTGGGTCAGAAATATTTGATACCTTGAAGCCATTTATCATCAAAAAATTATATTAATGTATATGTTACGGTTAAAGTATTTACTAGGCTGGTATATAAACAAGTTGGCTAGTATACAAACTATCGAACTGCCTGGTTATTTTGATGAAAAATCATATTTTCATTAAAATAACTACGAGTAATGGCTGGTTTGTATACTATCCAGCTAGTTTATAAACTATACAAAATTTATCGCTAAAAGTCAAACCACAAGGAAATTAAAATTAGCTGGCATTTTTGGCCAGTTTGTAAACTATCCACATTAGTTGGATAAAATGTGAACCTGATATTGGTAGTAACCCCAGTTTTGGTCGAAGTTAACTATAAAACCACAGTTTTATTTAAAGAACAAGCAATGGCATTGCTCTCTACCTACTGAGACGACAGAAAATACTCTCAATGAATCATTACCACAAAAATGCTTATTATGTTCTGAAGAAAACGTATATGACCATTGTCAGAATAAAAACAATATTAAAGCGATGAGGGATTCATGCCAGGAAAGTATAAAAAGGCAAGCAAAAAAAATACTACAAACTTCTCGCAAGGAATTTGAACCAGGAACTGTCGGCATGTCCGTGAGAGTACCCATTCCAGATGAAGATCGAAGTCGGTCAGATCATGGAAATATATTTGGCGTCATAATGAGTGTAGATGAATTTTACCGAATTGGAACTGTTCACAGTGTCCTTAAACAGCTCCATTTCCGCAACGAATTTGAAATATGTAAGCAACAATTTTTTAAGTTGGAAAATGTCAAGATGGACACCGAAATAACATTACGAAGCGCTGTAGGAAAATTTTCAGTATCGGGTTCAACACAAGGATATGTGCGATGTCACTGCAAGAAGAGTTGTGCGAATAAAAAGTGTAAATGTCTTGCGTCTGGATATACGTGTGCCACAACAGTGCAACTTGCTCCAACAAATAATACTGTTCTTCGTTTGGTGGTTTTAATGTCCTGACATATTTTATTGTTAATATTTTGTAGCCTGGTATTATTAGTAATATTTCTTTTAATTTTTTCAAAGTAATAATAAGTACCTGTAACAATCTTACATTGTGCCAATAAAGAAAGCATTTTTGACTAAGGATTTTACTATTCTAAACTAAATTAACCCAAAAGAATTGATTAGTTTGTTGAGTAATATACAGTGATGGGCAAATGTGTGGAACCAAGTAAATATCTCTGGAATTATTAGAGACATCAAAATAAAATTTGAAAGGTGGATACTACAGTAGATTGCCTATTTGTTTTTATATTTTTTAACAATTTTGAACTTCCGCTTTTACCGGAAGTAATGTCGATTTTAAAATTTGCAATGGAACACCCTCTATATTATTTTAGTTGATGAAACATTTTATTACGAATACAAAAATTTCGGGTTCGATTTTTTTATTTCAATACCTCCCGACATTTCATCACAGATGGATTGGAAGAAGGGGTACTTATGAATGGCCTGCACGAAGTCCCGACCTTAATCCACTAGACTTTTTTCTGTGGGGTTATTTAAAGTCTAAGGTTTATGTTGATAGACCAAATAATTTGCAAGAATTAGCTGCAACCATAACTCAAAAGATCCAGAGAATTCCACCAGAAGTAATAGCTAATGTTACTAGAGAATTTACAAACCGACTTGCCTATTGTCAAGAAGTAAACAGTGCTCAGTTTGAACATCTAATACATTAATTTTAGTTTAGTTAACCTAACCTAACCTAACCTAACCTAAGTTTCAATGTTTTGAAAATCACTTAGTTTCAGTTAATAATTATGATTATTTCTTTAATGGATATTAGATTTTTCCTTTCCTTAGTTACTTTTCTGTTAATATCTTGGTAGGTATTGAAATAAAAATATCGAACCCGATATCTTTGTATTCGTAATACATCAGAAACTACAATAATATACAGGGTAATCTATTGCAAATTTTAAAATCGACATTACTTCCGGTAAAACCGGAAGTTCAAAACTGTCAAAAAATATAAAAACAAATAGGCAATCTACTGTAGTATCCACCTTCCAAATTTCATTTTGATATCTCTAATAATTCCAGAGATATTTACTTGGTTCCACACATTTGCCCATCCCTGTATAATAACCAACTCGTTGGTTATTATGTATTACTACCAATATCGGGTTCACACTTTATCCAACTAATGTGGATAGTTTGCAAGCTAGCCAAAAATGCTAGCTAATTTGTGTAAATTCCTTGTGGTTTGAGTTTTAGAGATACATTTTGTATAGTTTATAAACTATCTGGATAGTATACAAACCAGCCATTACTCGTAGCTATTTTTGGTGAAAATGTGATTTTTCATCAAAATAACTAGGCAGTTGGATAGTTTGTATACTATCCACCTAGTTAATACACTAGCTAGCTAAGTAATGGGCTTATTCTGAGCATCTATCCGTAACAGCTGTAAATTTAACATTGATGTAGTAAAAATCGCAATGTTAAATCAAATTCAACAGCGCGGTTGAAAATCGTATTCTGAACAACCCGATGTAAAAAAATTATTGACAGCGCAATATTATATCGCAGCTAACTTCACTCATATTATTTTGTGTAGTAGAAGTTGCCTAATTTTTAAGGTATTGGTCGGATGATGTAAAGCAAGAGGTCAAGGAACCAGAAGGATGAAGAATTTTTAGGTTATCGTTATATTATATGTAGATACGTTATTAGTGGGTTTGTTCATTTATGATTTCTATTTAAAAAATGGATGGCGTTTGCATTTCCTGGATTTTTTGCATGTGGCTCTAAGTATCAAATTAATTTCTTTATTTATAATTCCTAAAAAATTATTTCAATTGATACCTTAAAGTTTGGCTAATTTTGGATCTTTGGTTCTTTACGCCAGGTTATGTTTGAGCGACCAAGGGTCGCGACGCAAAAGATCTGACCGTTACGCGTTACGTTACGCTACGTTACGTTACATTGCTTCGTTATGTGCCTTGCTTTTGCGTGCTTGTGCCTCCTTAGTCTCTCTCTCGTTTACGAAGCAGCGATTCATAATAATAAATATGCTCCTGCCCGGATTCGAACCCGGGCCGCCCGCGTGCAATGCGAGCATTCTAACCACTGAACCACCGATGCTATATTGAAATCCTATGCAAAGCTGGTATTCGCAGTGCTATATATTTTTACTATTATTTCCATAATTTTTTTTGCGCGATTAAGGGGTATAGCTACTTTTCGAAATACAGGGTGTTGAAATTTTGAAAACTTGAATGTTTTAATTCGATAACTTTAAAATGGATGGATAAATTGATTTGACATTTGGCAGGTTGTTTTTAAATGTAAAAGGGCATATTTTGAAAGAAATTGTAGTTTGTGCAACTAGTGTGGATATGATGGCCATATCGCACGAGGACGAAGATGGTGCTCAATCGTTCAAGTGCGATATGGACAATCCACACGAGTCGAGCAGCATATTTTTTCTACCACCCACTTAGGAAAAAATCTAGAAAATAAAAATTTCTATACACTGTGATATAACTTCAAATTAAAAATTTAACAAGTCAATTTTATGTTTCCACTAATTTTGTGGTAAACGAATGTCCAATTTGTAGAATGCTACGGTTTTTTTTTTAAATATACGATGCTGTTATAAGTAGATGTTGCCAGTCGGACTCCCTCATGGAGGGAGTACAGTACAATTATCTATAATAATGAATATTCCGCTAAATATTTCAAACGTCTACCTGTTGTCGTTATTAATATCAAGCAGAATGATTATTTAAAAATAAAATTAACAATAAAAAAAAATTCCTCGCGGGGAATCGAACCCGGGTCTACCGCGTGAGAGTCTGGTGTGCTTACTACTCAGCCACCAAAGAATATGCAAATTGTTTATCTATAACGTCAGATGTATTACATAACTTTTGCTTAAAAGGAACTAAAGTTCCTACCGTGTGTCCCGCGACACGTTCTACCTTTTTCTTATCCAATATTGCTAATACACACCGTCCCAAAAATGGGATTATATTGATGTTCATTTTGACTCATTTCATGAAAATTTACAATTCAACTTATAACAAACAGTGTCAAAACACTCCTAACGTCGAATATTATTAGCGTTATTTCAACAGCGAAAATGTTATTATACATCGATGTAAGTTACATCAAAAGCGTACAGAATAGCTTTTTCGTAACATCTCTCGACCTTAAAGATTTACAGCGCTGTCACCGCTAACATTTTTGTACAGTTTAAGCCCATAAATACTATAACCGCAACATATACATTCTGGTCGGCACAGTAGACTGCTCTGAAATTTTTGTGGTGAGTCAAGGTCAATAATAAACTTCCCATATGAAATATACAGGGTGTCTCATTATATTCTGACTGTTTTTAAGAGGTTATATCTTCGAAACGGTTCTGGATAATAAGATGCGGTTTTCACATTTAGGTTTAAAATTACCGTGATTTTTGTTGTGACACATTTTTATAAATGGCGTACTTCCGGTTTACCCGCTAGATAAGTGGCCTATTTTCAGAATACACTAGATGTAATTTTTTAAATGGGGCACCCTGTATATTAAGCAATTTCTTGAAAGACGCATATTTTTACTTTATAACGGTACTTTGAAGTTTAAAATTGGTGCACAGAAGGCGAAGTTAGATAGCTTTAACTAGGATACTGTAATGATTTAGATATAAAGTTGGAACTTTATTAGTGAACTGTAAAAAACAAATATGAACATGTTTAAGGGCACTTTAAAACAAATGTTTGATGTGTCTTCCTTCTTGGTCTATACATTTGTGGAATCGAACCAAGTTGTCAAATGCTGCTGTCAGCATTTCGAGAGGAATACTTTCCATGACCTGCCGTATGTTATTTTTTAATTCCTCAATAGTAGTAGGCATCGGGTTGTAGACTCTATCTTGCACAAATCCCCATACAAAAAAATCTGGAACAGTCAGGTCTGGGGATTTTGGAGGCCATTCTATTGGACCATTCCTACCAATCCAATTATTTCCAAATTGTTGGTTAACAGATTCTCTTGCTATGTTGGAATAATGGGGTGGAGCCCCGTCTTGTTGAAAGCAAACATTTTGGTTCATAATACCATCTTGTTCCAACTGGTTCTAACACAATGTGACGTTCTGTCAATTATCGCAATATTTTTGTGATGTGACATATTAACGCCTCCTTGATTATTATTTATTAATAAGATATCTGAATCATTACAGTATCCCAGTTAAAGTTATCTAACTTCGCTTTCTGTGCACCGATTTTAAACTTCAAAGTACCGTTATAAAGTAAAAATATGCGTCTTTCAAGAAATTGTTTAATATAGAGGGTGTCCCATTTAAAAAATTACATCTACTGTATTCTGAAAATACCCCACATTTCTAGCGGGTAAACCGGAAGTACGCCATTTATATAAATGTGTCACAACAAAACTCACAGTAATTTTAAACCCAACTGTGGAAACCGCATCTTATTATCTAGAACCGTTTCGAAGATATAAGCTCTTGAAAACAGTCAGAATATAATGAGACACCCAGTATTAAAAGTTTATTCTACAAATTACGTATTGGAAAATACCGCGCTTTAGCTGGACCGAACATACAAAATAACAAAAAAAAAGTTTTAGCTTGAAAAATGATATTGAAATTCCAAAAGTTATATAATACTTTAAAACTTGTTAAAGCATTAACCTCCGCCGGAAGCAGAATTATAATATATTCATTAAAATACAAACTAGAGAAAACTTAAACTGGTACGAAGTTTAAATAATCTTGTAGCCCTTTTCATATTAATTTTAGAAATTCGTGACATCAGCTCTTATTGAAAAAACTTTAAAATAAGAAAATTTAAATGTTAATTAAGTTTTTAGGCAGCTCAATTTAATTAGGTATAAAGTGATGGAGTTTATATAATACCCTTCTTGGTGAGCGTCATCGATTGATGATGTCCTCATTACGTTGAAAGAAATGCCGCTACGAAAGATATGTCTGCATTCTATTTTGAAGATTGCAATGTCTCCCGATTGATAAATCGCGCTTGCGCGTTGTATAATCATCAACTAATCAAATTCTCCAAGTCAAATATTAGGGTTAACGTTTGTAATACATGTAAACGGTTCATTAATGTGATATTTTGATTAGGATTATTCACAGACCTGCCTTTTTTTCCATTTCTTCCGACGTAATGTGTTAGAGGGACATTAACAATCGATGACGCACACCAAATAGTATATTATACACCAAGGAGGTGAAGACTATTATTATTGACCGAGCACTATGGTGTATATACAATTTTTTCCACTACTAGCCTAATTCAAGGCAAAAATTGGATATAATTCACAACGCACCATGAGAAGCGTTCACTCCGTCGTCTACGTACTCGTTATGTCATCAGTCATTTTTGGTTGAGCGCGAATTTTAAACTAATGGCATTTTTATTCAAATAACTTCATCTTGATAGGTAATTTCAAGCAGCAAATATGTTAAAGACAATCTCCTGGGTATAAAAAATTATGTGGAACAAGTTTTTGTCGAACTACTATCCCTGAATTCTCAATTATCCATTATTGACCTAGGTTGATAATAGAAAATTATCAACCACTTATAGAGAAATTCTACTTCTCAGTTGGCTAGAAGAAGAAATAATTGTCAAAAAGGTTATTATATGAACTCTACATCGTCACATTTGAAGAGCTAAATCCAGCTCACTAGTAAGACTGGGAGGATTTTGAGTAGTTTTAATGGTTGTAATATTTCCTCTCCTAAGTGCTTCCGTCTGAGCTCTTGTGAGGTACTTGAGTAGGTGTTTGATTCTTCAGCACACACACAGGTTCACTGACTTTGTTGTCTATTCTATTATACTTTTGTCAATCTAGAATTATACAAAGAGCAATCTCGCATGAGACAAAAAATGTCACTGTTTGAGAATAGACCACCGGGTCGGTGACTGTTTTCAAATGTCTCTTACCCATTTTCAATGGCCTGCTTGAGACTTCCTGCTCTACTCTATTCAGTAAACTCTTTGTAAGAGTATCAAGAAGCTAGCAATATATTATTTAGTGCGCTCACGCAAATTCCGATTTGGATTAGTCCGCTGACAGCATAAACTTACAGAGTGGAGAACCATAAGTAAGAAAGTTGAAGTATTAAATATTTATAGCGCCTTTATTCCGATATTAATTGTTTCATCTAAATCTAATAAAACATCAGCTTTTTGTCGCATACTACAAGCTTTTTTGGATTGCAATAGAGTACACGCATATTTCATATTTTGCTTGGATATTAATTTATAATAGTAAATATGATTTATGGAATCAAACAATTTTATTTTGTTAAATCTACATTATATTTAACCTTAAAGTTGTGACGCGTTTCGCTAACAGTAGCTTTTTCAAACGAATGGAGGTATAATGAGAAATTTTCAATTTATACAGTGCCTTAATACTAAATTATACGGATATTTAACAATAAAATTATAATCTTTTTACAAGGAAATGAAATGAATTTGTCTAAATATGGGATTAACCAAAGTATTTAACAAGTTCACCTGGAAACTCATTCACAACAATCCTACAGGAACCTTTCTAGGTAAAAAGGTTTAATAAGGGAGAATTTTGTTGTTTTTATCGGTGTTATCGAAATGCCTCCCGTTTTTTCAGGTACCTATTTTCATAGATGAAATGCCTCCCGGGTACAATCGAAATGCCTCCGGGTCCTTAATCATTTATGGTAATATTTTGTGTGCTTAATCTTTGTATAATGACACAATGTTGCCAAATTATAATTTGAATAGGTAAATATATATCTATTTTTATTTTTCTAATTCTTATGCACTGTACATAAAATCTGTTAACAAAATATTTCAGAGTACGACATTTTTGTTTAGAAAATAAAATTGTTTACAATTAAAAACAAAGCCGAAGTACACTTAGTTGTTTATAATAAATATCCTTTCTATAATGATGTGATTACTTAATCAGTGTACATTTTTGTTTAGAAAATAAAATTGTTTACCATTAAAAATAAAGCCGATGTACCTACACTAAGTATTCTAATTGTTTTGATCTAACACGATTCTAATCTCTAATCTATTCCATGAATAGGGTAGGTTGCACCTACTAAATCTGGTAATTAGTTGTTTATAATAAATATTCTTTCTATAATTATGTGATCACTTAATTTTTGTATAAATACTTCAAGTTTATTAGTTCTTGTCTCAGTTTTGTCGATTTAAAGCTTGTATCAGTTTGTCAATTTTAAGTTCAAATTGTGTTTAAGTGGATTAAGTTATAATATTCGAAATAATGGAATCAACGATGTGTTCGAGTCAAAAGGGCAAACCTTTAATATCAATTGATGGTTTCACATTCGGTTTTCAAAAAATGTTGGCCAAAGATACGGTAAAGCGATGGACATGTACTAAGAAAACCTGCAAAGCATTTGTGAAAACGCAGGGATGTGACAATTCGATAATTGAGTCGATATTAGATCACAATCACGAGAAGTTGTCTGCCGAAGTGTCCAATAGGAAAGCCGTAAGCAATTCGATAAAAAGAGCAGCCGTGGAAGATATCAACGAAAAACCAATGAAGCTCATATGTAAAGAACTTAAGAAGACGAATATAGAGACATTTACTACCAACGATATCTATAGGGTGAGACAGAATTTATATTACGCTAGAACAACTAATTCTTTAATTAAACTTCCTAAAAGTATATCTGAATTTCATATTGCTATCGATTCAACTTCGATTATTACAAATAGGAACGAAAATTTTATAATTAAAAATGACAAAGATAATCACATTGTTATATTATCCTGTTCTTCAAATCTTTCTTTTCTTTCGACTGTTTCCAATTGGTATGTCGACGGAACTTTTGAGTACTGTCCTCGCTTTTTCACCCAATTGTTCACTATACATGGCTTAAAAAATGGACATTATATTCCTCTCGTCTTCTGTTTACTTGAAGATAAAAAGTCATCTTCTTATTATCTCGTGTTTAAATATATCATAGAAGAATGTATTAAACTCAATTGCCCTGTATCCCCTAAAGTAATAACTTCAGACTTTGAAATTTCTATACATAATGGTATCCGTAAGGCATTCCCTGAAGCAGATCTTCGTGGATGTCGTTTTCATTTGGGTCAGGCTTGGTATAGAAAGCTTCAAGCACTGGGCTTAGCTCCAGAATACCAGAAAAAAGGTGCTGACTCAAGTGAAATTACCCATTTTCTGTCATATATTTTTGGCCTATCATTCTTAGATCCTGAAGAAGTTGGCGATTTTTTTGCAATAGATTTGTCCGAAATTAAACCAGTCGATGAAAGGGTCACTCAGTTTTGTGATTATCTTGTGGATAATTATATATCGGAAAATTCGAAATTTCCGCCACATCTCTGGGCTGAGCACTCTTCATCTTTAGAAAGAACCACAAACCCATGTGAAAGTTTCCATTCCAAGTATAACTCGTCTTTCTACTGCCCTCATCCAAATATAAATAATTTTATTGAGATTATTTTACAATTTCAAATAAATACCTATATTAAAATAAATTCTGTCTCGGTACCAAAAAGAATTGTTGAGGAAAGTACAGCAAAAATCAATTTTGTAAATGAAAAAATATTACAATTAAGAGAAGGTACAATAAATAAATTAGAATTTGTGAAACTAGTGTCATACAAATTTAGGAAAAATAATTTGTAAGTTTGTAAATTTCTTCTGATGATTTGTATATAAAATTGAATAGTTCAGTCTGCAGACTGAATTTTATTGTTTGAGTCGTAATTTTCTTAAAAATTGGTGTTTTTAAATTTTCTGCGATGATAATATTATGTAATTTTGTAAGTTTCTGCTGATGATTTGTTTTAATAAATGTATAAAATACTTATCATGTCTTTATGTTTTTGATCAAAATAATCAAAATATTAAAACCAAAAAATAATGGTTAATATTGAGTTATTAACGAAATTCTATAAAAGGACGAAAGTTTGGCAACGTCTCACCTTCGTACAAAGATTAGAAGCTGGTAATTTATTTAGAGCTTAGGAGGCAATTCGTATGTGACCCTTTTAGCGACAGGTAAGAAACCCTTTTTCGGGAGGCATTTCGTATCCGGCCGTTTTTATTTATCTCTACGGCTTCTAAAAGATTTAATTTGAAGGATTTAGGTTCTATATGCAAAATTTCAAAATTTGAATCGAAAGAGTGTTGTTTGCTAATAAATGATTTGAATAGTTGGAATCTGAAAGCTGTTAATTTATGACTGATTGGGTGGACTGAACTATTATGAATTGTAATGTCTGTTCATAATAGTTCAGTCCACCCAATCAGTCATAAATTAGCAGCTTTCAATAATATGATACATAGACTTTTAACAGTTCCATTGAATATTGACAATTACAATAAAGAACTAAATATAATAAAACAAATAGCGTTTGATAATAATCACGATCCAAATTTAATTGACAACATTATAAATAAAAAGATACGAAAACATACTCTAGAACAAGTATTTCCTTCTGATAAAAACAAAAATATCCAATTTCAAAGCTTAACTTACTTTGGAATACCATCCTTAAAAATAAAATCATTTTTAGAAACTTTAGACTTGAATATTTGCTTCAAAACCGACAACAATTTATCCAATTCATTAAAAACAACAAATCCAAATCTCCAAAACTAAATAAATCAGGAGTTTATAAATTAAAATGTGGTAATGACGACTGTGATAAAATTTATATAGGTAGAACTTTTAGGAATTTTAAAACTAGAATTTCAGAACACAAACGTAGTTATGACAACCAAAAATCAGATTCCAACTATTCAAATCATTTATAAGCAAACCAACACTCTTTCGTTTCAAATTTTGAAATTTTGCATATAGAACCTAAATCCTTCAAATTAAATCTTTTAGAAGCCCTTGAGATAAATAAAAATTAATATTCAGATAATCTTCTTAACGACCAACTTGATATTAACAATTCTCCCTTATTAAACCTTTTTACCTAGAAAGGTTCCTGTAGGATTGTTGTGAATGAGTTTCCAGGTAAACTGGTTAAATAATTTAGTTAATCCCATATTAAGACAAATTCATTTCATTTCCTTGTAAATAGATTTTAATTTTATTGTTAAATATCCGTATAATTTAGTAATTTAGGCACTGTTTAAATTGAAAATTTCTCATTATACCTCCATTCGTTTGAAAAAGCTACTGTGTTAGCGAAACGCGTCACAACTTTAAGGTTAAATATAATGTAGATTTAACAAAATAAAATTGTTTGATTTCATAATTTACTATGGATCTACATCAAGTAAAAGCCTCATCTATTCAATTATACAAGTAAATATGATATCAAAAATTACTATTAATAGGAAATATACCAGTATACTCCCAAATTTTAAAATAAAATTTAAATTTCAATGCACTTTCCGACCACAACCCGAGGATTTCCTAACGCTACCGATGATACGTGTGATGTCATATCTCTTGTGTTTACTTATGTCAATATGGCCGGTATTGCATTAGGTTATGTGTAGTTGTGTGTTTATATTGTATTTTAATCAACTATTAATTGCTTCATCGACGTAAAAATATCATTTATATGTTTGTTTGAGACCATTACGTGTTTGTGTGTGTTTTTTTTTTATTTCTAAAAGTCAACGTAAAGCGGAAAGTGGACATAAATATTCGATATTTCCGATGATATTTCAAAACTTTCGGAAAAATATATTTTATTTACTAGTTCAGTGTTCAGTGACGATTATTTCATATTTTGTGAGTAAAGATATGGCTGGCGAAGGTTTTGTAAAAGCACAAACTGATAACTTGCCCAAAGTAGACTCATTTATGCTGCTTGAATTCATGAAGTCAAACAGCTGCTTTAATGCAGAGGAAATAAGAGGAGTTTAAGCATTATCGTAAGTACGATTTCAACTATGTTTTATTCATATAATATATACCAACTATCTTTCGATCTGTGGTAGTAAGAAAATGATATTTTTATGGATGATTCCTAGACATATAGGTACATAACCTCAAACTATTTAAGAATAAAAATTACCAACATAGAAGTAGGTACCTACATTAAAATGGTCTTCACAAACAAAAGTAATGCCCTTCTCTTAAGTGTATTTTTGCTTGCGCCACCAGGTAAAGTAACAAATATTTGGTCTGGAGTTTTAATAGACGTTGATATACACACTGGAACAATGCAGTACTTGGAATAGAACGTTTTTTTCGGCTTTATCCATTTTTAAAGCTTTCAGAAACAAATTAGGTCACAAGAACTCAGAGCGTGTTACACGAATAAGAACGTAAACAAATGACGTCACACCATGTGGCAGCCATCTTTATGACGTAAAGCGCGTTTTGGTGGACTTTCAAATTTTATGATTTTCAAACTCGTTTTAAAAGTAAAGTTTATATTTTTTTGAAAAAATAGGCATGCAAGGTGTTAGGAGACCTGATAAAGCGTCAATTCCCACCAATAGCAAAATTTATGCTTGTACCCTATTGGTGAAATTATGTAAGAAATTTAACATGAAAGAAAAATGAATTTGAATTGAGCTCAATCATTTTCTGAAATTCTTATTTTCTTTCAAGACGACGCTTCTACAGTTGGAGCCTCGACGAGATAATTCAATATGAAAGTTAAAGTACTCGCAGGAAGACGTGATGGAGCTCAAAGTCACTGACTATACTATGTTAGGAATTTCCAATAAGTTTTAATAGATTGAATTCGAAATTTTTTTTAAGCCTTGATTTTTAGAGAGTCAACTTAAAAGTGGTCTATAGTTTGTTTCAAAAAGTAGGTACATAGAGCATTGGAACGCAATAATCCTTTAACGACCAGATCGGATATTACAGAGTTGTAGTCAAAATAGACTGAAAAAATATTTTCAATAAATTCCCTGTTTATTGCATTCCGATACTCTATGTACTTTTGGGAACAACCTATATAGTGTAATTTTTTTCTTATTTATTTGAACTGTTTTTACCGTGGGATAAAATTATTCGCTCAATATGGCTAATTACTATTGATTTATTGCAGAAACACTTACTTACTATAATAAACTTAATTTATATACACACTACTTAATGTCTACTAATTTATTCACACTCGGTATAATAATTGTCCTAATTTATCTTCAACACTATTTATATTCACTATCTGTTCACTCACTGTATACTGAAACTGTTTACTGGTTCACTGTATACTGAACAACTCCCCGACTCACTCCAAAAACCGCGTATATATAGTACTTCGCGACTCCAGACCCTTCTTGAATATACCACCTCTGCGTATACTTTATAATTCGAGTACTTTCGTGAATAAACCATTGTATTGTCTTGTACTCTTCGAGAACATTCTGAATATTACCTGCGAAAGAACCTTTCTAGAAAGGTCGCATTCATAGTTTGCGTCAGGACCGGCTTCTGAATCAGTGAGTTCGTAACAATAATATTATATTCATTTTTCCGGTCAATAGTGAATACTATTAGATATTTATTTTGTTAATCTCTCTATTTTTTTATGAAATTCAAGGAAGCCATTATAAAAAATCAATAGATTATCAGTTTGATCCATTCCCTCACAAAATAAGCCCTACAAAAATCTGACTGATTCGCTAGACTTAAGGAACATGTTTTCAGATAGTATTAATACCTCTATTTTTATATATCTTTTATGCTCAAGTTCACGAAAAACATGTTTAAACATCAATAAATATTGAAAATAGATTTTAATTTAAGTAATATGCTTTTAGATGAAATCAATACCCCAAGTAGGTTGTTGTGCATTTTATGTTATCAAAGTTTGGAAGAAGCATTTTGCCAAAGCCCTAATTTATAGTGAAATATTGACAGGTTAAGTCTCATACGAAAAGTCAGAAGGGATAGAATTACATTTAAATTAGTAATTGAGTTGAAGTTGAAGAAGTTGTTGAAGAAACATTATAATTTCAAAATAATGTATTTTGATATATTTCATGTTACCAAAGTTAAAAGTATAGTTTGGCAAGTTTATCTTGAGCTACGCGGCGTCGGTAAGAGGCGAGGAAAAACATGGCGTATATCTGTCAAACGTAAAAATGGCGTACGGTACCTATTTTATCAAGTAAAACTGAAATTACAAAGGTAACTGACAATAGAAACGCCACTGGATAAATCAATATCAGTCAATTGACGAAGTGAGAGGGAAGAACATACGCACGCGCTTGCCAATAAGAAGTCAGCTGGTCGATAAAAATCCCAATTATGTAATCGGATGGTGTGGTCATTATGGTTTTCGTACAACGTTGCCAGAGCTTTAAGAGGCCCATAACAAATTTGGAAAAGTGTTCTCTTTTAATAATCATGAATTGGAAAATAATGTTAATAGAATAAATCCAAGGAAACAAGCACATTATAAAATTAACGTTCAATCATATTTTTAATATTGTTAATAATAAAAAGACCCATTTATAATTATTATCACTACATAATCAGTACTTCAACTTTTTCATAGTTAAACGTGGCGATGTCGAATATTTTCGACTGCATTCCTTTCACGGTTTCAGATAAACTTGCCAAAGTATAAATATCGATTATTCTAATTATATCAAAACATTAGTATAATTTGATGATTCGGAATAAATTTTTTTTTTAATTTCTCAATTATTTCTACATAAAATTGATGTTACCGGTTTGATGCAAAGAGGCGAAATGAGCTTAACAATTTCATCTTAGGTATTTCCTTGTGTAGGAGGATCACAAAATTAAACGTTTAGGCAGACATTCCTTGAGCTTCATCATGCTTGCAGTGATGGTCATTTAAATTAAATTTATCCGGAAAAAATGCATTAATCCATGAACTTGTAGCATTCAAGATTTCCCAAGGAAATGAAATTTCAACCATAAAAACCATATGTAGGTACCGTACTTTGAGATAGAGAGGGTGTTGTACTGGTCGACTTTTTGCCCCGTTGCCAAACAACAGGTTCTGAAAGCTGCCATGAGACATTTAGAAAACTGTGTCGTGCAATCAGGTAACGTGATAAGTAGAGGAATCCTTTTGCTTCTCGACAATCCCCGATCACACACTGAAACTGAACCACTCGGCGCATCGTTTGGCTGGGAGCCCAGTGACTACCAGCTATTTCTGAATCTGAATTTGAAGAAGCATCTCGGAGGTAATCACCATCATCACAAGAACGTCAGAAAGTTCGTGGGAGACTTATACAGTGGGGAACAACCAAATGGAATAGCTTCCATAACAAATAAATGAGAGCGTGTGGAGAAAAACACTTGGACATGTCAAATTGTATTTTTTTATGCGCATTTTTTTCAAAAGAGGGAGCCGCGAGGCGCGGATTGATAAAATGGAAGCACGATCTCCGGATCTGACATTATTAGAGCACTTTTGTGGAGTCAAAATTATTGTATACAAAACTTAACCCCTAAATTTAGATGACTTGAAAAGACGAATCACGCCGCGCTTGCGATTATATTAGTCACGCTTGAGATGTTAAGTAACGTTAGAAGACATACCTATACCAGATTAGCATGTTTCCAAGACTTACGCAGAGAGCATTTTGAGCATTTCCTACATTGACATTAATGTTTTTTTTTCTACTAGCTTTGTGGAAAACTTCACTTTTCCTAACTTTTTTTAGTGCGGAAAGTGAATTTGTTTGAAAAATCGAGAAATTCATTAGAATTCTGTTATAATTTTTAATAAAAATAAACGTATGTTTCAATAATTTTTTAATGGCCCTGGTATAAGCCTCATCAAATGAATGTCAAATAATAATAGGTGATAAATTTGGTGATATGTATTTAATAATAAATGTTAATTTAAGTTAACTTTTGGGCTATTTTCCGCATGCTAAACCTCATGTAAAAACCAGGAGGAGTGATTTGAATTTAAGTTGGCAATTCTGTAGACCTCTGATAGGTCAGATTCAGCCCAGTTTCACACAAAACTTTTTAATATTGACATCAGCTGATAGTTTTTATTTTTGATAGCTCTGACAGATAAATAAATAAATATTGGATGAAAAGCCAAAAATATTCTCAAGCAGTAGGTACATTATTACTTTACATTTTTTTTAAGTAGTAAAGTCGGCTTAGCGAGTATTAAGGGAATACTGAAGTAGAGGAACATTATATAGTGCAGAAAATATTGATGGAATACCAGGACTTTTGAAAAAAAAATTGTGATGAGTGAATAAAAAATGTCTGTGCTGGACAAAATTTTGCAAGCTTCAAAGAAACGTTCAGACTTTCTTGAAACAAATTGAATTTATCTGTGTCATCTTTTGACAAGTCAAATGTAGGTACTATTTATTTGTTATATACATATTTGCGAAGAAATCGTCAAAGTTCATCGGAAGAACATGCCATGGAAGATATAAAACAATATAGAAAAGAATGGGTTTGGTAGAAAATACATAATTGGTTTTTGAGGTTAAAAAGAAGGAAGAAGGTATCTCAGAAGTATTTGAAAAGTGGTTTATTACACTTAATCCGGCAACATAAAGATAACTGTTGGATGTGTTTAAATTAATACTGCATATTGCTCTACAATGCTATTAATCTTGTAGTATTGTTATTGCCAGAACATATTATCAATTGTCATATTCTTTTCAATTTAATTGTAATAAATATAATTAAAGTAACTTGACTATCTGTAATTCTCCACCATCAACAATGACAATAATTTGTTTGTTGTCGATGTGAATCTGAATCTTCTTATGTTTGAATAAGAAACGAAACAGGAAAAAGTCTTACATTTTGTTAAATGCGTAGGTACATCTGAAAAATATACTGCAGATCAGAGGAGAAATCGACTTATGACTAATGTCTCTGCTATCAAGGCATATTTTAATATATTTGTAACACTACTGTTGACTACGTTTTCGGAACACACCCTTTAGTAACTAATCTGGTAACTTTCAGTGGTGTGAGTGAGGCTTTTCAAATTACTCCTCCTGGGTTTTAAATGAACTTTAGTAGAATAAAATAGTGTATCTAACACGTGCGTAAAGTGTGTACAGTGACGCGTCGTTCGGCCAGGAAAGTACTACTAATGCTAAACTACAATTTTCCCTAGTTTTTTCTGTTTTGTAACTGAGCTAAATTTCAAAGTATGCCTCGTATTTTGGAATAACAAAAAAACTCAACTTATGCCAAATTCAACACAATTATAGATTGAAACTGAATGTAAACGATATTTTAATGTTTATCAAAATCACACTGTTCACTATATCGATGAAGAAGATTTATTTCCTCCAATGTCAAACTGAAAACCACGACACGATTCTTAAACGACTGAAAAAATGGGTGGATGATAATGTTCTCGATTTGAAATCTTTCAGGTTACGAATGTCCGGAATACAAAAATTAATTTCCGGAAATTTTTTTCCGATGAATAATATTTCCGACAATCAATTCACAGTTGGAATTTTACTTTTGAATATTTTTTCAGTTTTCTAGGTTTTATACAATAAACACAGATCTCGAAATTAGATTTGAACCATGCACGAGCTATGTCTATATAGAAAGGACAAGGAGTAATAAATCATTCATTTAAGTAGATATCATAGACGTACCAAAATATATTTTAAGAGGGTATACCGTAAGGTACATTTTGTATTGAACGAATGAGTTGCAGCTATGCTAAAGAATATACGATTTAGGTCAGAGGTAACGGGATGTACTAATTTTAATAAAAAAAAGTGATAGAGGTACATAAATTTTAGTTTTCTTAGAAACATTATCGGGAATATTATTTTAAAAGAAAGTAGGTACATTAAATCAGTACTTAGTATTAGTTCTTCGAGTAAAGTTTTCTTAGAAACATTATCGGGAATATTATTTTAAAAGAAAGTAGGTACATTAAATCAGTACTTAGTATCAGTTCTTTGAGTAAAGTTGTATGAAGTTGTATGGTTTTCATAATATTGTAAACAGTTGGAATATATTTAAAACATTTGTTGAATGTTAATTGTGCAAGTACCAAACAATGTCGATAAGCCAAGGACCATCTAAACGACCAAAAACAGGTCCATTATCTTTAAATGAAAAAACTCTGATATTGAATTGTTATATATCATTGAAAAACAAGGATCCAAGTGCAAGTGTTGATGATATTGTGGAATTAACGGCTGCTATGTTGTGTGTTGCTAAATCAACAATTTACAGATTACTGAAAGAAAGCAAGAATGGAACTCTTCAACCCCCTAAAACTCCTTCAGGCCGAAAACCTTGAGATCGATGAGTCATTAAAACAAAGACTAAGGCGTAAAGTCCATGGATTTTATTTACGGAAGGAAATTCCAAAACTTGACAAAATTATGAAATCAGTGCAAGAAGATACGGACTATCCAAAATTCTCCAGAATGACATTATGCAAACTTTTGAAAGATGTGGGTTTCAGATATACAAAACATAATAGAAAATCTCTCTTGATAGATAAACCGGAAATAGTTTTTTGGAGAAGAGACTATTTAAGAAGCATTCGACATGCCAGAGAACAAAATTTGAAAATCTTCTACTTAGACGAAACATGGATAAATGCTGGATATACAGTTTCCAAATCTTGGCAAGATGAAAACATTAAAAGCGGAAGGCAGGCATTCGTGGAAGGTTTGTCGATAGGTTTGCAGCCACCATCTGGAAAAGGAAAAAGACTTATCATTGTCCATGTTGGAAGTTCTGAAGGTTTTGTTGATGGTGGATTATTAACTTTTATTTCAAAACGCACGGGGGACTATCACGAAGATATGAATGGTGATGTCTTCGAGGAATGGTTTGTTCAAATGTTGGATCTGATTCCAAAAGGGGCTGTTATTGTTATGGACAACGCAAGTTATCATTCACGGTTACGAGAAGCATTGCCCACAAGTCGTTGGCGTAAAGCAGAGCTTTTGGAGTGGCTTATTTCGAAAAATATTAAGTTTCCAAAAGATCCACTAAGGAATAGTATATTTCATTACCAGTACAGAAATGAGGATTTTTCCGTGCGCGCGTGACAAATTCTCTGGACGAGTAATGAACGATATTTTTTATTATACTTAGGTACCTGAAATCAACATAAACAAAAAATATTGCAAAAAATTATTAAGAAAATCGGGAATATTTATTTTTATTTTTAAAACAGTAAAAATGTAAGTACATACAACTCAAATTAACAAAAAAATACAAGTAGGTAATTCTAAGAAAATTAATTTTGGACAGAACCGTTATTATTAATAGTAATATTTATTGTACAATTCGTATTATTGTTGAAGCTCAATCCCTTTTGCATTTCTTTTTGTTGAACTAAAGACTCTGCTAAAGATGTTGAAGCGGAGTGTTCGTGTGTGCTTTGGTTCTCTTGATTGACTGTTACAGATGTTGTAGTTTCCAAGTTACAAGGGCTAAACAACTTCCGTGATATGGATATCTATGTTTATTATTAAGCGCACGGAAATAGGGATCGGGAAAAAATTTCCGTGTGCTGTTCCGAAAATGTCATATTCACTGTATTTTATAAACAGTTGAAAATGTAGTATTTTCTGTTAAGTATAATAAAAAGAACTTTACAGAATTGCAAAAATGAACAAGAATAAATACAAAACCTACATTGTAGAAGAAATGGCTTCTTCTCGTGGTATATCAGTTCTTCGACTTCCCCCTTATCATTGTGAACTTAATCCCATAGAATTAATATGGGCTCAGGTAAAGGGGGAAGTTGGAAAAAAAATACTACTTTTAAAATAAACGATGTTGTGAAATTGTTTGAGAGTGCTGTAAGTCATGTTAGTAAGGAAAATTGGACAAACTGTATCGAGCATGTTATCAAAGTAGAGGCAAATATGTGGAAAATTGACAATATTTGTGATGATTTAATCGACCCTATTATTATTAATGTCAACAACGATTCTTCCTCTTCCGAGTCGGATATAGAATAAAATGTAAGTAATAAATGTATTCCAATAATTATTTCTTTTCATTTTTTATTATATTATAATTTAAAACGTATTTTTTTCCCAAAATACACACCACTGCATTGCGTTATTGCTTATCTGCTAATCCTTTAACAATGAAGAAACCATAAACTTTGCTACAACTGAAACAAATACGGGGTGATCTACCTGGTTTTTAGATTTACGGAAGAAATGTAATTTAAAGTAAGAGATTTATCAAAAATTTCATGGTGCTCCCTGTAGAGGTTTTGCATACTTAATTAGGGTTTATTACTCCTCGTACTTTTTGTACATACTATACAGAAAGACTTTTTTATTATAATAGCCTCCGTGTGACATAGAAGGTGAATTATCACAGATTTAAGATATACAACATAATTATCATCAAATAAAAACGAATAGAATCGTTGATTATTTTTAAAATACCCAACAAAAGCGTGAATAATGATGAGAAAGTGTTGTTTGGAATTTTTTAAAGCAGTAAAATGGTTTAATCACGAAGGTACGAAGTAAAAGCCGATCTCACAGATACAGGGCATACCATTTTGCGTGCCGTTGTGGGAGTTAAAAATCACAGAGGGTAATAAGATATTTTGATACCCAGACCCAGAAATGTGGTTCGCGCAAATTGAAAGTCAGTTTACTACTGCTAGCATCGCGAAATACGTTTCAGCAACGTTGTTAATGTTCGTTGGTTTCAGTTACGTCGCTGGAAATTTAGTCCCGTTTCAGATGGACGCGTATGGAACGCGCGCGTACCATACGCGTGAGGTCAGATATCATAAATTAAATGTCGGTTTCCAAATGGACGCGTAGAGCGGATGGCCATGAGTGCGCTTCAATTCATACGCCGGGCGACGGCTCAGCCCGTGCGCTCCACGTAGGAACGCGAGGCGCAGCTTGCTCGTCGTTTAGTTGTTTTTTTCAGATGGTACGACGCGTATACCAGCGTATGTGGTTGAGAGTGCTTCTCATTGTTGCCGATTCCAACCAATATTTAAGTTGTGAACAGAAAATGGCTAATGATAATAGGTTTATCGATACTGAAATACTTATTAGCGAAGTTGAACAGAGACCCAATTTATGGGATAGTTCTAACGAAGAATATAAACATCGGGACTCACGGCAAAAATCCTGGGATGATATAGGAACAATAGTAATTGATCAATCAATAGGATGTACCCATATCCTTATCTTTTTTTGACTTTTTTTTAAAATATAATATGCAGCAATGGCAACAGCGCTAGATGTTTCTCCTTGCATGTTTCTTTTGTTACTACTGTCTGCCAACGACTGTACGCCCCATGTGAAAGTAAAACCACGCGTACACATACGCGTAACCTTTAATACGCGCGCGTACAATACGCGTCCATCTGAAAAGGGACACAGGCTGCTTTTATGCACGCGTTTTTTGTCGCCTGTCGCGTGGCCACAAAATACGCGGCGTTCTCCAAACGAATTGCTTTGTATGTACCATTTTATGCATCAACGTCGGTGAGCCGCTCGGTGCCTGTGTCGCGGCGTTCTCAAATTCTGTCGCCTGGAATTAGAGAACGCGTCGCGACAAGCGTTTTATAAATACGTTGAATTAAATTGGTGCTTTTATGCAACGCATTTATTGTCGCTGATGCTTCGATAGGAATTATTTTGCTAGTCAGTCTGCAGACGTGTATCGATGTGTGAAGACGTGCGTTGTTATCATGGAAAACCTCGATGTTGAACTATTTATCGACGAAATAGAAAAACGACCATCTTTGTGGGATTCATCATCAGATGATTACAAAAACAGGCAACTTAAAAGAGACGATTGGAAGGAAGAGTGCCACATTGTTATCCCCAATTTTGGTGAAAAAGATGAAAAAGAAAGGCAGGAAATTGGTAAGTATTTAGGTTATATATTTTAATACATCGTTACACTTATGATTTTTCGGAATTATATTTTTGTGTCCTGCCATGAAACAGTCCCTGCAGGACTGCAAAAATAGTCAGCGAAAGCATCTCTGTATTTGTAAGCAGAGTTACGTCCTCTCTAATGCCATCCCTTACACGAACAAAATTGTGTAATGCACAGCATGCTTTGATGATAGATACAGCGACTTCCTCAGACACATTCATAGGTCGATGCAATATACGCCATTTGTTACTTAAAATTCCAAAGGAGCACTCTACTCTACCTCTTGCTCTAGACAAGCGGTAGTTAAAAATTCGTCTCTTTTTTGTTAAGTTATTTGCAGGATAAGGTCGCATTAAGTTATCTGTTAGTCCAAAAGCCTCATCGCCAACGAATACATAAGGTAGTGTTGTTCCTGCTACTTTTTCCGGTTTTGGAATATGTAATGTACCTTCTTCCAATTTTCTAAACAAGGAGCATTGTCTAAATACTGTGGAGTCCGATTCTTTACCATAAGACCCGACGTCTATATATGTAAAACAAAAGTTGCTGTCTGCAATCGCTAATAAAACAATGGAAAAGAAGTTCTTGTAATTATAATTCAGCGATCCGCTATGTGCCGGAGCAATTATCCTGCAATGTTTACCATCAATAGAACCAATGCAGTTAGGAAAATTAGTACGCTTCGCAAAATCTTGGGCAATTTGTAGCCAACGTTGTTCAGTTGGTACAGGAAAGCACTCTTCTTGTAATGTTTGCCATAGTCCAACGCAAACTCTTGGCACTATAAGACTTGCCGTTGTGACTCCTACTCTGTAGCTGTAGTGCAAATCTGTATAGGTACATCCTGAACCCAAGTACCTAAAAAAATAGTGTCATTTAGTGTTATGATACAGCTGCTTATAGTAATAATGTTTATTGTAGCAACAGGAATACCAATGAGCAGCACCATTACTTTTTCTTATATTTTATATTTAGGTATCTAACATTCATTTTTTTCAGGTAAAGGAGTTCAACTTAAATGGAAAAGTGTAAGAGATGCTTTTGTTCGTAACATTCGACAGTTTAAAGGAAAAAAATCAGGAGGGTCCGCTAAAACTGTGAAAACATACATCTACGCTAAACAATTAGGATTTTTACGAAAGGTGACTGATTCCCGCCAGACAGAGAGTTCACTGCCAAGCACATCAAGAGAGAGCCAAGAAGATTGTGATATATCACAGGACCATAATGATATGCAAACTACTCCATTAGATGTCGAACACACTCAGTTAGATAGCAAAATGGAAACTGGACGAACTCCTAGCAAAAGTACTCTCTATAGAAGAAATAAATCATCTTTGGAAACTAAAATTTCAAACTATATTGATTCTCAGAACAGACAGCCACCAGTTAATCAAATTCAACCACAAGAAACTGATGACATTACCTTTTTTAGATCATTACAAGCAAGTTTAGATACTCTCACACCGAATGATAAATTGAACTTTCGAATAGAAGTAATGCAATTATTAACTCGCTATACCAACAAACGACCAAATCAGTACTCGTACAATTTTCTGAATCGTACACCCCATTACCAACCACAGCAATATCCAGTGATGCCCAACTACTCAAATATACATTTTAGTGCACCCGCACCATATCCTCCAGGATCATCTGAGATCCCACCTCATCTGCCTAATACAGATACTGTTGAATCGCAAACTGTGACGACACCACAACCGCCATTTTCTCCGTTGGAATCAGAAGATTCAATAATTTCACAAGCCGAATCAGCAATATCACTATTTTCAAATCAATAATATGTATGAACTGTTCTGTTAAAATGTTTAATGCTTATTGTTTATTCTTATTTTCCAAATAAATGTTTTATTTTTTCTTGAACTTACCTCAACGTCATTGATAACATTTCTCCTGGTTCGAACGCAAATCCTTTAACCAGCTCCACATCTTTATTGAAGGTATTTTTTAACTTTTCACGTAGTTCATCAAAGGAAGCTATCGACATACGGTAAAAATTAAAGAATTTCTCATTGTCGCTTCTTAATTCTTCATGTAATGTATAATATGTGCCTCTGAGGATTCTTGCACTATTTATTGGGTGAACACTCCAACGTCTCTGGCGTCTCTTTTTAATTATATGCTTGTATACCAAATATATAAAACACGGGTCCATTTTTCAATCAATACACACTTTCATGTTGCACAGTACGATGGCCGCTGATAATAAATTTTATTTGAAAGCGGCACGCGGCAAAAAAACGCTAAACAAAAGTTCCATTTTGTTTCATCTACAAAAGCCGCGTTTTTATGTCGCCACGCGACAGGCGACAAAAAACGCGTGCATAAAAGCAGCCTTAGAGTCCAAGTACGCAATGGAAGTGCGCGATATACTTACACAGCCACTAGAAACAAGAAAGTACCAAAAGCTGGAAAAAGAGCTAATAAAAAGACTTAGTGAATCCCGAGAGCAAAAAATACGACATCTATTAGAACACGAAAAGGTATAGGTGACAGAAAACTCTCACTGTTTTAACGCCTCCTACGAAGCTTAGCAGGCTTAACAGTAATTTTATTTTCATTTTTATTGTTTTTTTCACTTTTTACGTGGTTTTCTTAAAGCACACCACTGGTAAGAGGGTCTGGGAGTGCGTCATCGTTTGTGACGTATACCAGGGTTTTGGGTATGTCGTTTATTTTATTTGCTCTTTTGACATACAGCTTACCTTCAATTCAATAAACAAAATCATCAGCATCATATATATATATATATATTAGCCTTCACATTTCCGTAAAAATGATTAGCGCTCCATCTTGGAGCTCTTAGATTCCTTTATTGGGGTGAATCACTCCGCCTTGTTATCTGAGATCTCTTCTTCTTCATAGTTTTCTGTTTTCTCTGCCTTGTCTACAATTTCTCTCCACTTCTTTCTGTCCTGGCACAGTTTATTCCAGTTTCTAATATCAAGAGTTCTAATGTCTTCGATCACTTGATTCTCCCATTTTTCTTTTGGCCTTCCCTTTGGACTTGTTCGTTGTGGTGTCCATGTAGTCATTTTTCTTATTAGCTCCTCTGGTTGTCTGCGGTGAATGTGTCCCCACCACCGTAGTCTTTGGGCTTTAATTACATTAACGATATCTTCTCCTTCTAGAATATCTTCAATCTCATTATTGTATAGGCTCCTGTACTGATCGTTGTCTATTCTTTTGGGGCCGTTGATTCTTCGTATGATTTTCCTTTCGAATATTTTTAGTTTTTCTAAGTCCTTGGCTGTAAGGCACATGGCTTCCGCTGCATATGTTACAATTGGGCGTATTGACGTTTTATATACTTTCAGCCTTGTTTGTTTACTCAAACTCCCATCTTTCAGTATTTTTTTGTACTTCCAAAACATCTTATTGCCCATCAGTATTCGCTGGGTTATTTCCTCGCTTCGATTGTTATTACTGGTAATAATTACCCCTAGGTATTTAAAGACTGACACTTTTTCGAGACAATATTATCTCTTTTATGTTCGGTTTCTCTTTTCTTGAGCATATGAGATATTTTCTCTTCAGGATCATATTCAGCCGAATTCGGGAAGGCTATGAAATTAATAATTACCAGCCTCTTTCACTAACTGAAAATACTTGAGAACTTTCAAAATTCTGATGTTTTTCCGTGTTTCTAGGCATATTTTTGTATTATTTAAATAAATATAACAATAAGATTAATATCCACTTTTCATAAATTAATGATAATCAACCGTAAACAACAAAGTACAGACCTGACGAGAACTGCCAGTGGGACAGAAAATGATTTAAGACACATTGCCGATACGAAAAGTACGGCTGCATCCTATTTTGATCCTTGTAATCAGGGCCGGCGGATGGCCCGTGGAAACCGTGCACCCGCCACGAGGCGCCAACATCTAGGAGTGCCAAATCAAGAAATAGTTAATAAAAAACTGGCAAGAACTAAAAGGGTCTCATATAAAAAAATATAAATAATAAACTAGAGCACAAGAAAATGTGTAAAATTATCTATTATCCAGTGTAAATTGATTCCACATAACAGTTATTGCAAACCAAAATTTTAAAAATATGTGTTTCATCAAATCGAGGGGGGAGGGGGCGGAAAATTTGCCTCTGGCACGGGCGTTAAGCTAGCACTTCGCCGGCCCTGCGTGTAATTTCAATGGATTGATAGGTCGCGCTTACGCGTAATCTAAGCATATACTAATCACATGTTTCAAGTCAAAGATTAGGGTTGACGTTTGTAATATATTTAGAGTTTGACACGGGTGTCAAACTCAATTTACATGAGTGCCATTTTTTCTTCGAGGCTTCCTTGGGGACCGGCTTGAAAAAAGTTTCATTATGTCGTCGATGTTTGGTGTCAAATCAGATGTACTAATTTTCAGAATAGCTAGAAGTTGTTATTGGTTGACCCCAGCAAAGCGGGCCGGATTCGGGTGTCTTGAGGGCCGGTCGTGGCCAGCGGGCCGTATCTTTGACACCCCTTATTCAAACGGCTCATTACTGTGATGAATTATTTTGATTATTTTGTTCACTTGTCAAAATCCGACATTTTGGTGGTTTTAACCAATAGCAATACATTATTCTAGCCAATCATTCGGTATTATACTGATAATTCTGCTTGCTCATCGATAATACCTTGTTTACATCGAAACGTCAAAATTTTACTTTGAATTTGTCATTATTGACAACTAAAAGTGCTATGAAGTATATTGAAAAATGAACACAAACCGATTGAGTGCCATCACCCAAGAGAATATTGAACATTCAGGTAAAACAAAATTTTAAATTGTTGAAAAAAATAATCTTCCCAAATACAACTCGCTCTTCAAATTTATCACATAATTTTTTATTTTCATCACTCAAACATGTTTATTTGAGGCAAAAACATTCAAACAAACCGAATTTAGATAAAATCCCTCGTCCTAACGGACTCGTGATTTTATCAATCGGTTTGTTTTCATATTTTTGCCAAATAAACAAGTTTTCGTGGAAAAGAAAAAATTATCGATAAAATTTGAAGCATTCGTGGTATTACCTTTGATTATACCTTGTTTTTGAACTAAGAGGAGCGATTTGAATTTAAGTTGGCATTTCTGCAGCCTAGTGATTGGATAAATTGCCGTCCGTTTCACACAGCTTTTTTGGTACAACTGACAACGATATTCGTCAGTTTTGTGTTTATATGAAAATATCATAACCTCAATCTTTATTAGGTACATATTTTTCACGTTTGTTGTTTTATTTTTAACTAAGTATTGTGTGTGTGTGATGGAGAATGGCCTCAGACATAGTCTATTAGCCACAGAAAAGGGTTAACTAAGTATTATAGCCCAAGTTAAGTGCTATTTTTATTATTCATTCAGTTTGATAAACAAAATTTATTCTTGTTTTTTCTTGTTAATAATATAAATTTCCAAGTAAAATCTAATTACTGTAAATATTTCTACATCAAGTTCTACTCACATTACAGTAAATTATTATATTTTCGATATCAAAACTTCTGTTGACTTCTAGTTCGTGCTTAAATGTGAATGGAGAATGATCTAAACATACCTACAGTAGCTTTTTTGTACATATTTATATTATCCAATTTGACATGAATTACTTATGATAACCTCACATTTTGTTCACAATAATGTGACATTTGGTTACAACTTTCGCCTTGGCCTGTGGCCAAAGATGATTCAAATTCTAGACTTGCATTGATCTCTCATTGGACACGCCACCTGCGAGCAACATAATACATATGTCACATAATTGTTAATTAGTTCGAAAAGTCTGAAGACGGAACATTAATATAATTGGAACACGACTGTTGACTACGTTTTTGGAACACACCCTTTAGTAACTAATCTAGTAACTTTCAGTGGTGTGAGGTTTCTTAAAATGCTCCTCCTAGTTTAAAAACAAGGATAGGATCAATCACAGACCTGCCTTTTTTCAACGTAATGTGCTAGAAGGACATTAACAATCGATGACGCACACCAAAAAGGTTATTATATGAACTCTAAAAATATTTTCCGCCTGTTTATTTTTTATTTTTATGTTCAATGACTCTTTTAAAAGCTATGAATAATTGCCACAAATTCAATTCACATACATTTACTGTTTGAAATATTTCAGGTTAAAACAGGCAATTTAAGGACAACGAAGCTAAATGGTGAATTAAAAAGGGTCATATTTCGTTTAAAACGTATCGTAGAAAGAAAAATGGGAATTATTGGGAAAAACTGCGGCTGAAAATTGAATGCCAGCTTTATGACTTAAAAAATCAATACTTTTCCACAATGTGTCAAAAGGGGGAATGTTTTTTTAAATAATTAATTTTGCAAATTTTCGAAACTTTACCGTTTTTTTAAGTGTATATGTGTGTATATGTACCACTTTTGGGCATTTTTTACAATAGGATTTTTCTCTTTTCAAACACTCCATGCTAAATCCATTTTTGGCCTAAAGGCAAAACACAAAAATACCAAAAATAGTTTCTTTGTTCAATATTTTTTTGGCTATATGTTGAATTATGGGCCCAAATTGTTAGTAATATGTACCATCTTCATTTTCCTCATTATTTTGTTTTGTCACTCAATATATTTTCCAGATTTTTAAGATGTAATGGTGGACATATCTCCTATTGTATCAATACTACAAACACAAAACAAAATTGACTTGTCATCTAAACGGGCTTCAATTAAACCTACCTATAATATAATTTTTTTTCAAGCAAAAACAGATTTTCAGTAAAATTTAAAAAATGTGGATTTTTTGGTTATAAATCAAAATTTTCCGTGCTCATTATCTCGAAAGGGGTGCATCTCATGAAAAACTTAAGAAAACTTTCTAGTGATTAGCAAATGCAAGACCAAGACGCGGTTAGTCTTGGTCTTGGTCTTGTTCTTGCATACAAGGTCTTAGTCTTGGTCTTGCAGTCAAATAAGCGGTCTTGGTCTTGGTCTTGGTCTTGGTCTTGCAGGGTCCAGTCTTGGTCTTGGTCTTGCACCAAGACTCTTGCAAGTCTTGCACTTTTTTTGAAGATTTTTTCTGGAGTCCATTTTTACAAAAAAATTAATAAGAAAAAATAGTTTCTAAAATCATTAAAAGTAAAGAAAGGGACAGTCTTTCTCATTGTAAAAATTTTGTTTTTTTTATATTTAATTGTAGCGATAAATCAAGTATAAAAATATTTTATTAATTTTGACAATTTTTTTAGAATATAGTTTTATAATGTATCAATGATGTAAAGACGTAAAAATATAACAATTTATAATCTTATTTATAAGTTTGAAAAAATTTATGTATATTAAAGTCACTGAATTTTAAGTCTCTCTATAAAAAATTATTCTTTCTTTGCAGGCCTATTAGCTGGGATTTGAAATAAACCAAAATTATTTTTAGTGTTGGTGATTAGAAAAAATAGGTGTTTTTTTTTAGGTTATAGGATATTATTGAAATTTTTAGTTTTTGAAACACCCGATTTTCCTCTTGCAATATTAATAAAATAATTTAATACATTTCATTATCATTTTTAAGACAAATACTTTGTGTTTTTAATGCATTTTGACATATTTTTTACACCTGTTGGTACAGATTTTTGTTGTAAAATTTTAACACTCTGTATTTTAGAAACGGCACACTTCCAGACATAGGTGTCCTATCTCAAACTACTTCTCTAGGTTTTATTAATATACCATAATATTAATATGACCAGTTGGGCGGGAACACCCTGTATATGAAAAAAATACTTCCTTAAAACAAGCAGTTGTGGTCAGTATATGTTGGGGAGGGGGAGGGTTTAAAATTATCTGCTCATCTTTATTTTTCGGTTAAAATGTTTAAAAAACGCAAGACCGCAAGACTCTTGCAGGCTTAGTCTTGGTCTTGCATAAGTCTTGCAATTCTAAGTCTTGGTCTTGCATAAGTCTTGCACTGCTCGGTCTTGGTATTGGTCTTGCAGCCTGAAGCTAGTCTTGGTCTTGGTCTTGCATTTTCTGCAAGACCAAGACCGCAAGACCAAGACCAGTCTCGCACATCACTAGAACTTTCCATGTCAAAACCAGGCAATTTTTCCAATAGGTAGGTTTATTTTGATATCTTTTCGTTCCCCCACTAAGGGGCTAAGCACCACCCCCTTCTAAGGTCCACATTTCCAAAGTTGTATTATCAAATTCAATTCACTTTTAGTGGCTGCCATTATTTTCGAATTAATTAGCCCACCTCCTTGACTGGAATATTTCTATTAAGTACCTAATTTCTCATGTTTTTTTTTCTATACTGAACCTTTTTTTCCGATAGCAATTAATCCAACACCCTTCTAAATTTCCATTCTCCATTACTGAGGAATAAACTATCACAACCAACTCAAACTTTTCATGATTTACATTATAATAACTCAGAAAAACAGGAGAGAATGTCTATTGAAATAGCAATCAAGGAGCTTCTGTGCAATTTATCTTTCCAAGTCGTTGATAACAGCTCTCCTTACAACTTTGTACAAGAAGGAATGGACTAGCAATTTATTTGGAGTGAGATATGGATTAAACGAAGGAATGCATAATTAAATTTTCTTGGAAATACTTGTTTCAAATAGAAATAATGGAGTTACTTGGGTACTATCATACGCAGATATAAAAGAGACGTTTTAGGAAGAGTCAATAAATATGTAATATTACCGGGAAACAGACATCAAATCAATAGTGCTTAAGGCACACAAGGTTTTCCCTCGTTTTTCAGTTTCAGTTTAGTTTCAGTTTCAGTTTCAGTTTATTCATTATAAATATTTAAATACAGTAATTTTACAATTTACTTTATTTCATTTAATATCCTCCAACTCAGTCCGTGCCTAGACAAAAATTTGTCTGTTTTGCACTGGACTAAGTTTTAAGATATCTTATTTATTGTATAGGTAATAGAAGGTTAGTGTTTTCAACTTTAGTTTTGCTGTAGGGTAAAGCAGAGGAAGCATAACACCCAACGGAGAATAATTAATTATTTTCGTACATAGAAACATTGATGCTATCATTTACTAAACAATTGTGAGTGACTAGTTATGTAGTTGTTTATATGTTTTTTAAATTTAAATAGTTTGGGTTCTGTTTTAATACTAATTGGGATTGGGTTATAAAATTTTGGACCGAAGAAAAAAAACGATCTTTGAGTTACAGTTTTTTTAAAATACGGGACATGTAGATCCATATTTGCTAAAGACCGTGTTAATTTTTTTTCTTTGTAGTTAAATTTGTTGGGATTGTTATATACGTTTAGAATGCAGCTATAGATATAAAGTGTCTTAATATTAAATATTTCAGTTTCCTCATATAGCTTTTTTCTTGAGTATAGTCTTGTTTTTTTAAATATAATTCTAAGTAAGGTGTTTTGAACTGTCTCTAAAATCTTAAGTGATGTATTAAAAGTCCCACCCCATGCAATATCTTAAAACCGATTCTGCAAGCTAGTTATAAATTATTTTCAACTTATTTTCGGAGAGAATATCTCTTAAGGTGTAAAATTTGTGCATTAATTCTCTTAATCGCTTACTCACGTGGGTAATATGTTCCGACCATCGCATATGCTGATCGACATAAACACCCAGGTATTTTATAGAGGAGATTTTATCTATTTTTGAACAATTACAATTTTTATCTGATGTACATTGGGGTTCATGTAATTGTATAGTTAGTTCAGTTGGTTGATCGACAGTTGTAGGGCTGAAAGTGATATATTTCGTTTTCTTGATATTTAGTGTGAGTTTATTGAAATTAAGCCACATGCTAATATTTTTCAAGTTATTTTCTGCATTTGTTTTAACATTCTCCCACTTTTTACCAGTAAAGATTATTGCAGTGTCATCGGCATAGCTAATTAGGTGTCCGTTGAAATTATTTATTTTTGTAATATTATTTAGATATATAATAAAAAGCAATGGTCCTAACACCGTGCCCTGTGGAACACCAATTTTTATTTTGGATTCAGAACTTAATTCAGTACCTACTTTTACTCGCTGAAATCTATCTTTTAAGTAATCTGATATGAGTTTTAACGCAATTCCCCTGACAACATAATTATTCAACTTATCTAATAGGATTTCATGAGATACCGTGTCGAAAGCCTTGGCTAGATCGAGAAAAATTGCAATGCACTTTAAAGACTCATCCAAGGCTCTCACCGTAATCTCCACCAAATCTACCACCGCATTTTCAGTGCTTGAGTTCTTTATGAATCCATATTGTTTTTCAGTTATAATGTTTTTCAAGTTAAAAAATTCAAGCAGTCTTTCTTTTAACGCCATCTCAAATATTTTTGCAAAATTGCTTATCAAGGAGATGGGCCTGTAATTATTAACCTTACTTGCATCCTCCGATTTATAAATAGGTGTCACCAATGATTCTTTCCATTGCAGGGGTATTTTTCCACTCTGGAAACATAGATTTATTATATGTGCGTATTCAGATTATTTCAACAAGTGACATGTCGTTATGATGCTACATATATTGGTCCGCAATAATTTCATTTCAATTTCTGTATAAAATGATTTTCTTTTGATAAAATATTCAAATAAAATTTAAGGAGTGCACGAATTTAATTGAAAGTCCTAATGTAATAATTAATGTAAAACATAAAAATCCAACAAAAAATGTTTATAATAATCTGTATTTCCTCCACAAAATCAGGTAATAAACTAAAAGCGGCAATAAACCAGAGGTTACAATTACCCAAACCTGTTAGAACCACCCAGTACAGTTAAACAGGGATTTGCAACAAGATAAGCTTTATTCGGGTTTATGCAATTACTGTTCTAAGGCTGCCCGGAGTTTGCGCAGTCGAAATTGTTTCTGACACCCGCAGTTTGGCGTTCGGGTTTATTTAAGACGGTTGGACGGTTCGGAAACCGTCTAAGCCAGTCACTAGGGGGTCTATTCACTAACAGTGAGAGCTCCTACGAGAGTACACACTTATAAAGTGCGCAGGCGAGCTCTATCGAAATTGCAAATTATGATGTAGCCCGCATGCGCACTTTATAAATGTGTACTCTTGTAGGAGCTCTCACTGTTAGTGAATAGACCCCCTGGAGTGGCTTTCTGTAATTTATTTTCTCAACGATAGCGAAAACAATAGTGAAGCAAGAATATCTTTATCTCTATCTTTGTTAGTACTGTATTGAAGGACAGTCTCTTCCACTAAGTTTTAGTTTTTAATATTATCTTGATAGTTTTCTGGAATTATAAGATTATTGATCACATCAAGAAGAAAATCGTTTTCACTTGATGATGATGATGAACTACGTTCAAATATTTCCATAAAATCATTATAGCTTTCATTTGGTGAATATTCAATTTGAAAAATTTAATCCAAAATGAACAACACACAATAAACAAACCTCGACCTCTAACCGAATTTTCAAAATAGCTCCCAACCTCCTCCTTTGCAAATGATTTAAGCATGCGTAAGAAATAATCCGAAAATCCTCCTAGCTCGAGGCTGAAGTGGCACTCTGTAAATTATTTTCTCAACGAAAGCGAAAAGAATAGTGAAGCGAGAATATCTTTATCTCTATCTTTGTTAGTACTCTATGGGTCTGTTCTCACAAGCATCACAGACTGTCTTTGACAATCCGGATTCGGCGCAAAGACCCTAAATCGTTTTCCCGAGAACACTTTAGCGTCTTTGCGCCGAATCCGGATTGTCAAAGACTGTCTATGATGCTTGTGAGAACAGACCTCATAACTACACCTCTTCTTTGACGGAAATTGTTCGACAATCCTCGTGTCATTGATTCGTATAGAGATATTTTTAATCAACATTCTAAAAGCATAGAGTTTTTGAACTGATGATAAAAATTAATTAGAAGAAATTGAGAAAGAAAATAACCTATTTTTCTGTTTGTATTAGAAGATATAAGAATTGTCAGTGTTGTATCTTGACTGGACATATAAAATCAATTTAAAACAAGAATTAACTTTTTTGTTTAATTCATGTTTAATTTTTTGTACATATGAGACATAAAAGGTCCTTAGCTTTTCAATCAACCTTTGACAATTAATGATTAATAAACACAAAACTGCATATAACCTAAAACTAGTATATGTATAATTTGGAAATGTTTACATTCACTTTCTCAATGACTGCAACAGAAATAAATAATACGTACTTTCACAAGAGAAAGGAAGATAGAAAGATAAATTTCTGAGATAGATAGACCTTCTCCGGTCTCTCTTCTCTTCCTTTCTTCATTTGTTCTCGATTATAATCGTCTAGCTGCGAAAACCACCGAATGTGTTTATGGAGTACCTAATAGCGAAAAGAAGCGACTCTCTATCAATGAAATACTTACAGAGTGCCACTCCTGTAAGTATTTCAACGATAGAGAATCGCTTCTTTTCGCTATTAGGTACTCCATAAACTCATTCGTCTATTTTCGCAGCTAGACGATTATAATCGAGAGCAAATAAAGAAAGGAAGAGAAGAAGGTCTCTCTATTTCAGAGAATTATTTTTCCATCTCCCTTTCTCTCGTAAAAGTACGTATTGTTTATTCCTGTTGCAGGCATTGAGAAAATGAATGTCAACATTTTCAAATTTTATAGTAGTTTCAGGTTATGTGCAGTTTTGTGTTGATTCATTTTCGGAGGTTATTTGAAAAGGTCATGGAAATTTTATCTTTCATATTTTATGTACAAAAAGATAAACCAAAAAGAGAATTCTTGTTTAAAATTGATGTTATATTTCAAGATGGAACAAATAAGATCCCCGAATACACATGCAACACAATGGCCAGTGAGGTATTTTTGTATTCCTTTGCTCATCAACCATGTGATGAACAAGTTGGTCGAAAAAAAGGAACTAGATTCTTGTTTAATCGAAATAGTTCTATAATCCTTCTGTCGTGCAGGTTGAATGGGTCAGTACCGTCCCGCAAAACTGTTTTTTCCAGCCAATTTTCATACATCCTCTCTACGTTTTCCAATGATTAAGGAACCGTTGAGCTGGTAACATATATATTGACTGTTATAATTCAAAAAAATAATCAAATCAACATAAACACTGACAGCTCTTATATCTTCTAATACAAACAAAAAAATAGGTTATTTCCTATCTCAATTCCTTCTTTTCTTCTAATTAATTTTTGTCATCAGTTCAAAGAGTCTATGTTTTTAAAATGTTCAATAAAAATATCTCTATACAAATCAATGACACGAGGATTGTCGAACCATTTCCGTCAAAGAAGAGATGTAGAAAAAATGCTGCTCGACTCGTGTGGATTGTCCATATCGCACTTGAACGATTGAGCACTCCGCCTACGGCGTCGTGCTCAAACTTCGTCCTCGTGCGATATGCCCTTTTACATTCAAAAACAACCTGCCAAATGTCAAATCAATTTATCCATCCATTTTAAAGTTATCCAATTAAAGCATTCAAGTTTTCAAAATTTCAACACCCTGTATTTCGAAAAGTAAATGTGCTAGACCCCTTAATCGCGCAAAAAAAATATAGAAATAATAGTGAAAATTTATCCGAACAAATTCAAGTATACCAGCTTTGCATAGAATTTTAATATAGCTTCGGTGGTTCAGTGATAGAATGCTCGCATTCCAAGCGGGTGGCCCGGGTTCGAATCTCGGCCGGAGCATATGAGTCGCTGCTTCGTAAACGAGAGAGAGACTAAGGAGAGAGCACAAGCACGCAAGCAAGGCACATAACGTAGCGTAACGTAACGCGTAACGGTCAGATCTTTTGCGTCGCGGCCCCTGGTCGCTCAAACATAACCTGACGTAAAGAACTAAAGTTCCAAAAATCAAGGAAAAAAGTTTAAATATCTTCTAAATAAGTTCCTTGTGGCATTACTTATTATTTTTTGGGAATCAAACTACAATAATGTCGTCGAAATAAAAAAACATTATTGTGGTTTGATTCCTAAAAAATGAGAGAAAAAAAAGTTTATTTCAATATTTATCAATAATTATAATCGAATTTAACAATAACAATGAATTCGTAACCATAATCGTTATCAAATTGTTCCACACGTGAATAACTATGATTTTGTAAAAACGCAAACACGCCACTTATGGCGGAAATCGTTGCACGCAATTTTGAACTTAAAAACGTCAGTGAGTATCAGATTGTTTGATGAATCTGATATGCATGAAAAGCTTTCCAACTCCACGATTTCTTTGTTGTTTAACGTAGTATGGTCGCAAAAAATTTACTAGGAACTTTACAGTGAACATTTTATTTCATGGGTAGATTTGTTTTGAATGTTTAGCCAGTGGCTCGAGTTGGTTTCTATTAAAGAAAAAATATTTAAATCAACGAAATTATAATAAAGAAATTTAGAAAGAATAAACGTATTATACAGGGGTATGACATTACCATTAATAGTGATTCATGGTATAAAAATTAGGTATGTATGTAGACTGGGTGAGATGTACTAAAGCCTCAAGGAGAAACATCTACTTCTCGGGCTATTTTCCCCGACAGACAATAAATTACACATCTATGTTTAAGGGCAAGTTGTATCAAACACCTAAACTCGGTTTAATGATAACTGATGCTTAGACTGTGGCTGATTGATGTATTTATGATCAACAATTGCATCAGTCTAAACATCAGTCATCATTCAACTGAGTTTATGTGTTTGATACAACTCGCCCTAAGGGGTTGGGGGATGGATGATATCTACTTTGTATGAGGCGCAAATACGCCGAAACTGGTCTGTAAGTGATATTATCCCTTCTAATTCAAACCAGACCAGAGGTTGGTTATATCTTGCAGATATACCAACCCCATATAACTTAGAAGTGTAAATCTTAGCTGTTGGTCAAAGTGTTTATCAACTGCCAGTTTGCATTAGCTGGCAGTCAAACTTTCGGCTATCCTAGCTGCCACTGTCAAGTTGATGTTAACCATAGAACATACAGTTAAATACGAGAAAGTAGTGTTCCGTTATTCTAACCATAGATTCTAACTGACAACTGTGTCATGATTTTTTCATGTTTGCTTACATTTTGCAACAAAGATTATTTCAACTTTAAATTTGATTGTGTTGTTATCGTTTAGGGTGAAATCGAGAAGCTTATTTGATTCTTTTATAGTAGTTTAGTATTTCATTGTTATTGTCAATGCTTCTTGAGGAACTTGACGACCTTTTCGATGAAGAGCTTGGAGATTGGCGAAATATTGGAATTTGTAGAGTACGAAAGACGACCATATACTATTGAAGAACGGATAAATCCCTTTGAAGAGCTCGATGATGTCGAGTTTATTACTCGGTTTCGATTATCTAAGCCCAGTGTTCTCATGATACTCCAACAAATTCCAGCTATTCTCGCCAAGTCACAGCATCCGTCTTTTTGCATTCTATTATACTTTTATGGTGAACGGCTACTTTTATAAGTACCTAATTGTCGCTCTGACACCGTGAAATTGGGATATCTTTTTTGTTTTGTGGACATGTTCAAATGCAAACAACTCAACAAAGCCCAACATAGACGAAATAAAAATAACAGTACCACAATTTTGACACTGACAAGTGAAGTTTTCCACGATGTTGTCAGAGTAAGCTTACGGTAAAATAGAAAGATAATAACTTTCACCTCTATATTCTTGATTCACTGTGTTATATATGTTATATGCGAATAAAATTAATAATAATATGTATATTTCATGTAACGGGTGATCCTCCTTACACCAAATTAAAATGAGAAATTTACACTCTGACAATATTACACTCACGTTCATAACCCGAACAAGGTTGTCAAATGCTCAATTACACTCAGCCTCCAGTTAGCTAGCTGTCAGTTATGTGGTGCATTGATAAACGCTTTCTATTGTAACCGAGACTTTGACTGGCGGCTAGAGATAGCTGAGGGCTACGCAGCTGACAGATTTAACCAAGCATTGATAAACCCGCCCTTAATATGCAAAATTATATTACCAAAAACATTATAATTGAAAACTGTTCTTCTAACAACACAGGAAATTCATTGGCATTGGCACATGACAAGTGGTTTTGAGGATCCTAAAAAATCATGTTCGTTTTGCTTAAAAGTCTTGACGACTGAGGCGTCACACACAACTTAATTCAACTTAATTCCTCAGTTATTTCGACAGATTTTCCAGTTCGCGATAGGTGATGATACTGTCAAATCGAAGTTGCTCACCCCAGTAACAATGAGCACGTTTTTTTTACATCATTTAGGGCGGGTTTATCAATGCTCGGTTAAATATTGTAGCCCTTGGCTAAATCTTAGCTGTTGGTCAAAGTGTTTATCAACTGCCAGTTTGCATTAGCTGGCAGTCAAACTTTCGGCTAACCTAGCTGCCACTATCAAGTTGATGTTAACCATGGAACATACAGTTAAATACGAGAAAGTGGTGTTCCGTTATTCTAACCAAAGATTCTAACTGACAACTGTGTCATGATTTTTTCATGTTTGCTCATATTTTGCAACAAAGATTATTTCAACTTTAAATTTGATTGTGTTATTATCGTTTAGGGTGAAATCGAGAAGCTTATTTGATTCTTAAATAGTAGTTTAGTAGCATATAGGTTTTGTTTGTATTTTATTTCATTGTTATTGTCAATGTATCTTGAGGAACTTGACGACCATTTCGATGAAGAGCTTGGAGAGTGGCGAGATATTGGAATTTGTGGAGTACGAAAGACGACCATATACTGTTGAAGAACGTATAAATACCTTTGAAGAGCTCGATGATGTCGAGTTTATTACTCGTTTCGATTATCTAAACCCAGTGTTCTCATGATACTCCAACAATTTCCAGCTATTCTCGCCAAGTCACAGCATCCGTCTTTTTGTATTCTATTATACTTTTATGGTGAACGGCTACTTTTATAAGTACCTAATTGTCGCTCTGACACCGTGAAATTGGGATATCTTTTTTGTTTTGTGGACATGTTCAAATGCAAACAACTCAACAAAGCACAACATAGACGAAATAAAAATAACAGTACCACAATTTTGACACTGACAAGTGAAATTTTCCACGATGTTGTCAGAGTAAGCTTACGGTAAAATAGAAAAATAATAGCTTTCACCTCTATATTCTTGATTCAGTGTGTTATATATGTTATATGCGAATAAAATTGATAATATGTATATTTCATGTAACGGGTGATCCTCCTAACACCAAATTAAAATGAGAAATTTACGCTCTGACAACATTACACTCACCGTTCATAACCCGAACAAGGTTGTCAAATGCTCAATTACACTTAGCCTCCAGTTAGCTAGCTGTCGGTTATGTGGTGCATTGATAAACGCTTTCTATTGTAACCGAGACTTTGACTGGCGGCTAGAGATAGCTGAGGGCTACGTAGCTGACAGATTTAACCGAGCATTGATAAACCCGCCCTTATCCACCATTGGTTGGACATGTTAGAGTCATGAGTGGCACATAAAATAAAATAAATAAAATTCCTTGGTTTTTTTAAACTATATTTATTTTTCATTTTTTAGTTCGATTTATTGTCAATAGAGTTTTTCTTTAAGTTCTCATTGATAGTATTAAAAATTTCCAACAGAGGGTGCACGAATATAAAATTATTCTTGAACAACATAATAAAATTCGATCTTATAAATTATTCTATGTCTAGCTACAAATATAAATGAAATTTTTCAATTAATCATTTTAGACAGAGTTGTGCATCTTGTGCTTGATGATTTGTGAAATGATATTACTACTACTAATAATGACGACTCTTATAAATTATTTCTTAGTCGTTCAATTTCATCTAATGCTTCGTTGTTACATGGGGCTTTATCTGTCAACTTGAAACCATCAAGTTCTTCAATCCGAATACCGGCCAAAGATCTGCACCGGCTAAGTGCGACGTATGCTTGTGCGCGCAAAGAAGAGTTACAAACCCACAAATATACAAGTGAAGCTAATAAAAGCGTGTTAAAAAGGCAGTTGTTGCTCAAATCCTCTGACCACTGACAATCTATTTCTAAGTTGATTGTTGTTATTAGCAAAAGTTTACGAAATGAATGAAGATGAAGATACTTTGAAAAGTGTTGTTCCACTTAAAATTTTTTCAATTTATGACGCTGTTGATTTAGCAAAAGTTTACGAAATGAATGAAGATGAAGATACTTTGAAAAGTGTTGTTCCACTTAAAATTTTTTCAATTTATGACGCTGTTGATAGCGCCGTCAATACCTTGTTGTTACCACATTTTAAATTTATTTCTATCAATTCGTCCATTTCTTGGACCGCTTCAAAAAATCGTTAGTTTTTTTTGGTTAAGCAGTCACTTTGTAAACCACCAAATTTATCCACCACCTCGATACAACAGTGGAGTGGTTTGTAATCAATAATCCATCTATAATCCACCAATGAATATAAAAACGCAGTTGGTCGATTGGTGGATCTACCGGTGAATGGAAGAACGTACCTAATGTATTTTTTATAGAAATGTCTAAAGGTGTTTCTTCTATGTGAGTAAGTTATTCTGTGGTGGCTGAAAACACATGTGGCGGTTTGTGCAGAGTCGGCCAACGGCTCTGCTGCCGAGGGTTAGAATACATGAGGTGGTGTTTGGTAGGCGTTGGTATATTTACAAGGGTAGACGTTGCCACTGTGTATGTGAACAAAGGCACAATTGATGTTTCTGATGACGAATAATCGGCACTTGTATTAAGTGCACTCTATCGTCGCATATCCTATATTGCAGGGGGCGTACTTGTACTTCATGAATTAATTTTTCTATATTTGTTTCCATCTCATTCATCGGAATTACGGCAACGGGGTAAACGGACAAAGCCACCTCACAGTGACGATCAACGACCTCGTTGGTGACGATATATATGTTTTAACCTGTAGTGTATACATTGACAATACCTGTGCCTGTGCACCGCCTGAATTAAAAAACGCTTTCGTCGCATGGTTCTGACCACTATACGCTCGGCACCCTGGCGGCTTGGGACGTTCTTACGTTCTTACGTCTGTTTTATGACATTAGTATTGTTACGCGAGCTGCTGCATTAATGTGCTCAATTAGTGCCCCCAGTGAAATTCCCATATGATACGACTATGGCTCCTCCGCCGTATTTTCAAGAATGATCTGGAATACGTAACATCTAGAAAAACCCGGCGCATCCACCAAAACTTCGAGTTCGAGAGGTTTCTAGAAATACATACGTGCGAGTATAAATTGGCGACGAGCATCGCAGCGGAGTTAGTTAGTCAGTTAGTGTTGATACTGAAAGAAAGCAATCTCGCCTCGATAAAGTGTCTCTCATATAAATTAGTTAGTGTGTGTTTAGTGTGATTTATAAATTATTAAATAAGGACTGTATTTGAATATAAATCTGTAAATATAAATTAATTGTAAATATAAATTAGAATAAACGTTACAGTATGCATTCAATCATACGACGCTTCGTCTGCAGAGTCATCGGCCGACTCTGCACATGTGTTTTTAGCCTAAGGCTAGAGGTCTAAGACGATGCGACCAACAAATAGTATATTATACACCAATATATAAGCCCACCACCAATAAGGTGCGAGGTTTATAAATGTCTTCATCACCGCGGTGTATATACATTTTTTTCCACTACTAGCCAAATTTGACACAAAAATTGAAAATAATAGATATTATACACTATTTCAATGCATTACAGCGGTATTGCATTCACAACACCTTTAGTGTAAGAGCTATACTTATACACCACAGCACTCACAAACGCAACACGAGAAGCCTTTACCTCGTCGTCTGACTGAATTTTAAACTAATGGCATTTAAATTCAAATTATTTTATCTTGATGGGTAATTTTAGGCAGCAAATACGTTAAAGACAATCTCCTGGGTATACAAAATTATGTTGCACAAGTTTTTGTTTGTTCAGCCCATGGAGGTAAAAGAGAGAGGATAGAACATATCAGTATAAAAAATCATCGACCAAAGTG